>CM065742.1:44254055-44283987 GCA_033310375.1 Conus canariensis
CACCCTGCTGAGGGTGTGGAGAGGTCGACGAGGGAGTCGACAGTAACCCGACCTGCCACAGCTAGAGGGTCTGGGGCGTAGCCGAGATCTACCCCTTGTCTCCACCTTGCTGGGGTGTGGAGAGGTCGACGTGGGAGTCGACAGTAACCCGACGTGCCAGTTGTGCCAGAGCCGCCGCTGCTGCCGAGCCAGAGCCGCCGCTCATGAGGTATTTGAACCAGCGACCTGTTGGGCCAGTCGTACCAGAGCCGTCGCTTCTGCTGTACCAGGGCCGTCGCTTTTGTGGTGTCAACATCTTATTTGTGTGTTAGCCGCAGCTCTTGTGTTGGAGCCGTCGCTCCTGTGGTGGACAGAGCTGTCGCTTCGGTTCTGTGGGAACTCTGCGAGCTGCTCCTCCTGACTGTGGGCCCCAGGAGAGGACTTCTTCTACAGCATTCTTCACGAGAGACTTACGATGTCTGTGGACTGTCGTGTTAAGCCGGACGTGGCCAAAAGGTAAGGTAAGGTAATGTTGCTTATAGCCCAGCCGACCGCAAAGGGCCATATCAGGGCTGTCACCGTATTGAAATCAACTCAAGTCATCAAAAAAAAAAATTCACACATCGCTTTAATATACAGAGAGAGAGAGAGAGAGAGAGAGAGAGAGAGAAGAGAGAGAGAGAGAGAGAGACTCAAGACTCAAGATAATTTATTCACGTTTTAGGCCATAGCTCCTGGTGAAGGGGATTGCGGGTTAATTACAGTCATCTTAGTACCTGGTGAAGGGGATTGCGGGTTAATTACAGTCATCTTAGTACCTGGTGAAGGGGATTGCGGGTTAATTACAGTCATCTTAGTACCTGGTGAAGGGGATTGCGGGTTAATTACAGTCATCTTAGTACCTGAGCAACTGCACGCGAACGTAACAAATACATATTCGAAATAATACTTTATGACAGAATACACGATCGCAATTTGAATGCTTTGAATAAATAAATTGACAAATTTTTAACAGTTTGCTCATGAGTACATGCCATAAGAAGAGCCAATCTAAACTGGCTTGGGAATTTATAAAACTTGATTGGTATATACTGAGCTCTTAGTTTGTGCAAGGCAGAACAACACAACACAAAATGCACTTCATTTTCTGTATCCTTTCTACAAAGTGGACATATTAAATCTGCTTCACTATGAGAACAATAAAGGTAATAATGCTCGGCAATTTCAGAAATACCAAGTCTGAATCTTGTCGTTATACACTTCAAATGCTTATCCAGATTTAACTGTAGATAAGTTTTAACATCAGGTGCGGAACAAAAGGACCTGTAATAAATAAATTTTCAATGTTATCCATATGAAAATTCCATTCCTGCCACCTGCACAAAATTAGTCTTTCTCTAAAGACTGAGAAAATCGTCAGTCGCATTAACGCCTTGATTCAACCAAACATAACCAAATCTAAACAGATACAGTTTACAACGAGCATTTGAGACTGAGTCAGATCGAGTTTGTTTGCGATCACACTGCTGATAAGTCCTTCACAGTCTGTCTGGGTCTCATTCTCTTTGCGAGGGAGTCCATAGAAGATCAGATTATTCCTCTTTGAGCGCCCTTCCAGATCGTCGGCCTTTCGTTCTGTGTCCAGCATCCGCCTCTTCAGCTCGTCATTTTCCCGTCGTAGGTCATCCACTTCATTCTTCAAGGACTTCACCTCATCCTGAAGTGCAGAGTGAGCATCCCGGATGTCCTTCACATCGTCTTTTATGTCACTTACATCTTCCTTCATGTTCTTAATGTCTTCGTTCATGTTGTCAAATTTGGAATTCAACGTCTGAAGCATACACATCAAGTTCTGCATGGTGGGTTCAGGAGCAGGTTGGAAAGGTGGAGTAGAGTTGGTTGTGGTCTCTCCTGTCTTCTCCGTGCTGGCACTCCGGGTATCCCTGGTCAAAGAAGTTTGGCGATAGGTGTCCTTTCGTGGCCCTGGATTCTGTTCCACGTCGCCACATTGAAGTAGAAAATTGCCCCAGAACAAATATGTGAGGAGGCAACCTACTATAACACCGCTCACCGCCGTCCTGAGATTCAATGTCCTGCGCAACTTGGAGGCATATTTCCTGGCCCTTTTCAACATAAAGTTAATAAAGACTGGCTGAAAACATCCACATTTGACGCGGAAATCCAGCTGCGAGGAAGGCATCGTCAATCACAAAGCTGTCGACAAAATGCAGGATTCGAACACTTTCAGATTCCACTGTAATTACTGAAATTGTCCGGAGCTCTTTAACTATGCGTTCGTCTCTTCTGAACTCAATGCACGCACGAGAGAGAGAGAGAGAGAGAGAGAGAGAGAGAGAGAGAGAGAGAGAGAGAGAATTTATATCCCATGAATTGTATGCCTAGGTTTACAGCGTGCGTTGCATTGATATCGTTGTACATTGCTGTGTTTTTGTGTATTTGTGTTTTGATGGCTCGGGCAGCATAAAAAAAAAAGAAAACGTTGACTTGCTGCCTGGCTGTCCATGTTTCGAATGGGTGGGTGGATGTGAATTAAAAGTCGTACACACATCCGAATTGCTGTTGAGTCAGACAAACAGACACACGCACCAACGCATCCGTAACAGGAGGTAAGACGGCAGCATAAAAGAGGGAGATAGAGATACAACAGGAGGGAAGTGGTGTAGGTAGTAGAACATTAGGAGGGGGAGGGGAGGTTGCAAGTGACAAAGAAAAAAAGGGGGAAAAACGTTATATCTATTGATGAAAAATGTAACATGTTAGACCGTTTGCCGCCAGGTTAAACAAACTATGTCGCAAACCATGTCACAAACCATACAACAAACCATGTCACAAACCATATAACAAATCATGTCACAAACCACGTCTGAAATCATGTTATAAACCATGTCACAAACCATGTCACAAAGTGTCACAAACCATGTCACAAACGTGTTACAAACCATGTAACAAATCATGTCTCAAACATGTAACAAACCATGTGATGGACCTTCTGGTACTTCTGGCCAAACGCATATTCGTGGAAAAAAAAGGTTGATGTTACAGTCAAAACTATTACTCCTTTTGTAACAATGAAGCAACTAAATGCTGTTGAAAAGTATGGACATGGTTAATGCATTTTGGAATAGGCTGCATTTGAAAGTTGCCTATATTGCTTCCATATCAACCACTTAAGACTCTAAGCAAGACGCTATATGTTACATGTAAGGCTGACATAAGTTTCAATACATATTTTGCGAGTATGCTTTTGAACAAGGCCTCTGAATGCGTTACACACACACACACACACACACACACACACACACACACACACACACACACACACACACACACATACAGAGAGAGAGAGAGAGAGAGAGAGAGAGAGAGACAGACAGACAGACAGACAGACAGACAGACAGAGGATTAGTATGAGGTAATTATATTGAACATCCCTTGTACTTGGCAGACAGTTGTGGAAGGTCGGTTCTTATTTGTATAACACAATGCCACGGACAACTTTATTTTCATTCATTCACTTCTTTCTTTCTTTATTTGTTTATTTATTTGTTTATTCATCTATATATTTATTTATTGCACGCACGTATTGATTTGATTTTGATACAGTAACAGATTTCCAACACTCCAAAACCAGCCGCTAACAGTTGGTTGAGCTGTAAATAACGTGAAATGAGTTAAATCAAATCAAATCAGCGAAATGTATGCAAGAACTGGCAGTCACTGCTTCTGCTTTGGATACTGCACTGGTACACAATGCAGATCACACAGATGACAATGTTGTCTTTTCATCTGATCACGTTTCCGTCCGAGTTTTTATTTTTTTAATTTTTTTTAATTTTTTTTTTTTTTACATATTCATTGAACAGAATGGGGGCCTCGACTGTATGTGAAAAAAAAAAGTTCAAATTCCAGTATCACGGTCGCTAAGCCGGACGGCCCTACCACCCCTACCCACGCCTATCACACACTAGGTCAGACAAACAAGCACACTAACACAGGCTTTACAATCATGCACACTTCTTTATTCCAACATACACACTATGGCGCCACCACTCACGTCCATCCACAACAGCACACAGGTATCCCACTTCCCCGCTGACCCACCCTACACTGCTACAATGACTTGGGGGACCCTAACCTATCGTAAAGCACCAGTTGCGGTATATCACTGTGACCTGGGGACGCAGCAACAGGCCGCACACATGGTGGCTAACTACTAAAGA
Organism: Conus canariensis; assembly: GCA_033310375.1. Classification (NCBI taxonomy): domain Eukaryota; kingdom Metazoa; phylum Mollusca; class Gastropoda; order Neogastropoda; family Conidae; genus Conus; species Conus canariensis. The sequence goes on from CM065742.1 coordinate 44,258,276, forward strand.
CAAGGACTAACCTAAGGGGTTCTAATCTCTGAACTACTACCACCCACCCCTATCCCCAGGACCCACCCTTTCTTTTTTTGACCCGGGACCACTACCACACTGGTCGCTGCATCCCTAAAGGAGGCAACGATAGGTGACCTATTCCGTCCCTAAAGCAGCTAACACCCCTAACCCTACTGCCTATTGCTACACCCCCTTCTACCACAAAAAATGGACAATCCCTCCTCCAATGAAGACCCTGCTCCTCGGCGCTGTCCATGGCCCCTCGCAGGCTGACTCCTCCATGGAAGACCCCACTCCTCAGCGCTGTCAGTGGCCTCACACAAGACGACTGCTCCCCGCGATGAACACAACACTCGCACACACACACACACACACACACACACTAGGCCCCCTCTCAACGTGCCCGACTCTTGACGGAACCCCTCCTCCACTGAAGGCTCCACCGGACCCGAGGGTGAAGGAAGGCCTGGCGCAGCACCCCTCACAGGGCGGTCCTTCCCTCCTGGGAAAGAGCAACAGGAGGCTGGAGAACTGCCTCACGGACGGCGGACGGCCTGGGTGGTCCCCCCCCCCCCCCCCCCCCCCCAAGAGAGAGCATCAGGGAATCGTCTGATTGGCTGAAGCACGCGACAGCAGATCTGCCAGCACATTTGAGGAAGTAGAAAAACTGGTCCCGAAGACATCACAACCTGGATCTTCCTCAACGCCTCAGCACAAGTGGGCGTCCACACAATGGAACGAGACGTTCGTGGGCCCCCTTTGATGAGGTCAGACAGCGGAGCGGACAAGGAGGCAAAATTAGGGACATATCTCCGGTAGAAACTCAGCAGACCCAACAATGCACGCACCTGTCTCCTCGTTGTAGGCGTGGGGATCTGCAGGATTTTCTTCAGCTTGCCTGCCTCCAGACGAAGTTTGCCATCGCCAACCACATGTCCCAAGAGCTCAAGAGAACGAAACCCCAACTCGATCTTGGAGGGACGAGCAGTGAGATGAAACGCACGCAGGCACTCCAGCACTGTCTTGACATGAGAGAGATGTGAGTGCCAGTCGAGATTATGTACCAGAATGTCATCGAAGAAGTTCACTGCAGAGCAAGTATCCAAGTGAAGCATGCACATCATCCGAGCAAAAACCGCAGGGGCAGACACCAGACCAAAGGGCATATGAATGAACTGAAACAAACCAACATGTGTGGCGAACGCTGTCTTCGGTCTGTCCTCGGGTCGAACCTGCACCTGCCAGTATCCCTTTGCGAGATCAATTCGTGTGAAAAACCTGGCGTCACCAAGAACTGAGAACAAAGCCTCCACATCAGGAATGGGTTCGGCATCGAACACTGTCACCTTGTTAAGCCACCGGTAATCAATGCAGAAATGACAGGAGCCATCCTTCTTCCGCACGAGAACCACAGGAGCAGAGTACGGACTTTGAAAACGCTCAATCAGTGAAAGGAATGTCATACATCTTTCTCTTGACTGGTACGTCAGTACTCAGCGGAATCTCCAGAAACAAATCACCAAAAAAACAACCAGGCTTGGTCATAAGAATGTCAGAAAAACCACCAAAAATACCACTCAACTGTGCACGAGCAGAATCTGACGAAGAAGCATCAATCTTGACATCATCAACACCCTCATCTGGCGTAGACGTAGTCATGGGTGTACTCAAGGTAGGTAACTGAGACGAATCATCCCCGTCTTCAACAACTCCGGCGGAACAGGCAGAAAAAAAAAAAAAAAAAAAAAAAAAACAGGCGCTTGAGAGTCCTGAACACACACCTTGGGAGAAACATCCTGAGAATAAGAGTCAACCTCCAATGGTCCAACATCAGTCCAGGGCTGAAGCTCTCCTCTGACAACAGAAACGTCAACCTGAACAAGCGGACGGTCATAGATTGAGCGCTCAAGACAACTCTCACCTGAGACAGCGCTCTCAACACCAAACCGATCAGAACAAGAAGCACCAACAGAGCCTGCAACATCAGCAACAGCAGCAGAAATCTTTGAACATGCATCTGACTGAACAACAGAAACCAGCATCGGTGTAGACGTGGGAGACACCACTGGATTCCTGTGGATGTATTTTTTGAGCATGTTAGCATGGAACACCTTCTCTTTTCCTTTGAGAAGCACGCGATAGTCTGGATGCATGACCTTGGTCACAGGGAAAGGACCCAACCAGCTGGAAAGCAGCTTGTTTGAACTGGACGGCAGGAGAACAAGCACATCGTTACTAACATCAAATTGTCAAACCTTCGCCTTCCTGTCAAAATACTGCTTGCTTCTCGACGACGCAGCCGCTGAGATCTTCATGGCGATTTCAGCCGAATCAGCGATTACGATCTGCAGCTCAAAAATGTACCTGTACAAGGATTTAGCCTCCTTATCCTTGTCTGCCTTGTCAGTCCAAGTCTCCTGCAGCAACGCAACAGGACCACGCACCTCACGACCAAACAACCTGAAAGGAGAGAACCCTGTATTCTCAGATGGCAATTCTCGACAAGCGAACAACAACGCCGGAATGTACCTGTGCCACTCCTTAGGCCGAATCTGAACCACCTTTTTGAGCATCGCTTTCAACGTGCCATGAAACCTTTCAACCAAACCGTTTGCTTGCGGATGGTATGGTGAAATCCGGACACCCTGACTACCACAGAGTGTATGGAACTGCGACATAAGCACAGAGTTGAATTGTGTCCCCTGATCCGAAAGAATTTCTCTGTGGAAACCCAAGCCGAGAAAAAGATAGTCACTAATGCCTCCGCCACAGACGCAGATGAAATATCTCTCAGCGGCACTGCCTCTGGGTACCTTGTGGCAATGTCAATGAGAGTGATGATGTACTTGTGACCCTTCTCAGAAGCTGGTGTGATCGGACCAGCTAGGTCTATTGCGACCCTGTGAAATGGAGTGCCAATCAACGACACAGCAGCCAACGGAACAGGCACAACCCTGCACTTAGGCACTGTTCTTTGACACACGTCACACGAAGCCACATACTTTGCGACGTCAACAGTCACACCTGGCCAGAAAAAAAACTTTTCACGCAGTCTGAGCAATGTTCGACGCGACCCACAATGGCCTGCCAAGACACGATCATGAGAAACTGTCAAAACACGGCCTCACCACTGTAGGCACAACGACTTGGTCCCACGAACGAATGTGAACCTCTCCAGAATGTACGGTAAAGAACACCATCGGCCAGTAAAAGAAATGTGAAGTACCTCCAACTGAACGCACCTCTCCAGAGTCAGCCAAGTCGAAGCACTGTTTCAGAGAAGCGTCCGCCTTTTGTTCCTCAATCCGCTTCTCTGGCGACACATCCAGCACACTTGGCAACTCAGACAGAGCCTTCTTCTCCACGACATACTTACTTCTCGCACGTGTGATTGCAGCCATAGAGAAACAGTCATCAGACTCACCGGCTTGTACTAAATCCTGCACACTGGGAACATTGCCTACAATGAAATCTGCAACAGGGGCTTGCAGAACACAACAAACGACAGTACCAGACAAGTACGGAGACTCAACTTCAACCTTCGCTAGAGGGGACTCCTCAACTCGACCACCAAAGGAAATGTACTTAATAGAAGTACCTATGTACTGATCATCAGCCAACAACCGCACGCGCACACCACACACTGTAGCACCAGTGTCTCTCAACACCGAACAGGAGGAACCATTGACTGATCCCGACTCAAGGTGCAACTGACCCGAAAACTCATTAGTGACAGAACAGACCACTGAAGCAACACCGGATGGATGAGAGTCATTCACTTCCTCGACAGTAACCACCGCTGAGCTTCCAAGAACTTTTGCAGATGGCTCAGCATGCAAAGACTGCATGGATTTTTACCTGACTTCCAGGGGCAGAACCTGTGCATGTGCCCAACATCCTTACACAGCCTACAAGTCACTGTACTCTGATCCTGAAAACCACCGGATTGACCAGAACTGTTGCCTCTTCCACCACCACGGAAACCACGAGCGCTTTGGCCACGACCACCTCGAGAAAAACCACCTCGTTCTTTACCACAGCCACCAGGACTGCGATAACTGCCGCCAAGTCCACCACGACGGAAGAACTGCTGTTGTCCATCCATTCCGTGAAAATAACGTCTATCTTGAAATCTGAAACCCAGAACGTCACCCTGACCTTCAACCTTGCTCACTGAACCAAAGACAGTAGCCTCCCCTCTCCGAGAGAGTGGCTTATTTGGATGAGCACGCCAATAGGATTCCGCAGAACGAACGATGTCATCAAACTTCCGCTCATCCTTCTCACAAAGAAAGGTTGCCAAATCTTTTGACACACTCTCCAACAACTGCTCAGCAAGAATGAGATCAACCAAACCGTCATATGACTTGTCAACCTCGGACAGCGAGACTCGCCTGTCCAGCAAACGACGTAACTCAACTGCATAAGTGTCAAAAGGTTCACATGCGACTGGCCTTGCATCTCTGAAACGCTTCCTGAACCCATCTGGAGTGCGCTGGAATTTCTTTAAGAGATTCTCCTTCAACACGTCATAAGTAAGTGTGTCAGCTTCAGACAGACTATGAAAGAGAGTAAGAGCTGTACCCTCCAAAAGAGCAGACAAGTACGTGAGCCAATGTTCTTTAGGCCACTTCAGGTTATTAGCATGAGTATCAAACCGAAACAAGTACGAGTCAATATCATTGATTTTCTCTTTGAAAGGGGGTAATTTGGGGTAACAAGTACGAGTCAATATCATTGATTTTCTCTTTGAAAGGGGGTAATTTGGGGTAACAAGTACGAGTCAATATAATTGATTTTCTCTTTGAAAGGGGGTAATTTGGGGTAACAAGTACGAGTCAATATCATTGATTTTCTCTTTGAAAGGGGGTAATTTGGGGTAACAAGTACGAGTCAATATTATTGATTTTCTCTTTGAAAGGGGGTAATTTGGGGTAACAAGTACGAGTCAATATCATTGATTTTCTCTTTGAAAGGGGGTAATTTGGGGTAAGTCGGCTTGGGGCCATGAAAGAAACTGCGTCCAGAATTTGATACGTCACTGTCCTGTCTCCCGCCTTGGCTAACCCCACATCTGCTTGAATCTCTATCTGTCTAGTCTCCTCTGCTTGTTTGATCCTTTCTCTCTCTAGCACCACTTTAGCTTTCTCTCTGCCTGCTGTTGCTTTAGCCTTCTCTAAGCACGTCCGTCACAAGCTGATATCCTGCTCCGCCCTCTCTCGTGTAGAACCAAAGCAACAAAGGGTAACAGTCGGAAAAGAAACCAACCTCCCACTTCCACTCCTTCAATAAGTGAAGACTGGAAGGCAAGAATACTGTATGTCCTACTTTCCCCGCCCCCTACCTAGCTTAACCTTAATGGGAAAGCTTGCTTGCAATGGGTATAAATACAATACAAGAAAACAAAATGGTCGGCTATTGCCACTCCTTAATATCTATCGAAGCACGTGGCAGGAAATGTGCTGAAGGCGATCGTGGGAGGAGGAGGGGAGTTATCACTGTCGACATAAAAACTGTGAAACATCCAAGATTTCAAAACGTCAATACCCAAGATAACGTGTTGCTGCCAACAACCAACAAAGCTTTGTTTGTTGATATTTCTGTTGTCTTCGGTTTTTCTGCTCCTACCCATTTAAGCTTTTTAAAGAAAAACAAAAATTGATTCTTAAAGTAAAAATCTTTAAATAGAAAAGCAATGTTGATAATGATATAACAAATCAGATCACATTCACTAAATATTGATGGAATTACTTGTGACTTGGACAAAATGTATAGTGTACATTTAGACAAAGTGTCTGTCAGTCAGCTATAAAGTTTTGTCTGGGTTAGTACCAGAAAAATTACCTGAAGAGTTCACTTGTGGAAATTATGTTATATTGCTATTACTGAAAACGTCCAGTGTGCTAATGAAAAAAATCGACTTTCTCCCACAGAAGGGCACTTTGAGGGCCGGGCAGCTCTGCACTATCTATCTTCTCCTCACGTTTTGTTAAAATCACCTTCGTTGTTTTTGTGTTAGCTTCCTGGACAGATCCCTCTCTCTTGACCTGCTCCAAAATTTAATGGGTTCGTCTTTAACTGACGATCCATTTTTCCACCACAGTTCCGTGTTTGTGTTATCATGGTGACGGAAAAGAACACACAGCAAACTTCGGGGGAACATTTCCCTTTTGGCAAAAAAATAAAAACAAACAAACCGACAAACAAAAAACAAACAAACACATCTTAGCCACACAGTGTGAAGGGAAATAACTATGCAGCTTGGAATCACTTTTCAATCAGTTTCCGGTGAATACTCGGACACAATGTTTACTGATCTTGTGCATTTTAGATGTTTGTAACGTCTGTACAAGAACATTTGTCGACATTTCGTTGCCTGTGTTGTGTGAAGAGAACAGTTACTTTGCATCTTGCGCTTGTGTGTACTTGGGCTTATTTTGTGTAAACACTATTTACAAGAAGGTTCAGTTAAGGTTCCCCATAAAGTACGTGAAACTACGAGTGTCAAACTTGAAACATGTTTCCAGGTCTGAAGCTTGATGATAATGAAATGTTGATGATGATGATTAAGTTGATGATGATGACAATGATGACGATGACGATGATGATGATGATGATGATGATGATCACTGTTGTTGTTGTTGTTGTTGTTGTTGTTTAATGTTCACAAGGCATTGGATGCTTTTTTTTCATTAAATCGGAAAAGTACAGCCGAACATTTGTATCGCATAGAAACATAATTATATGCTTTTCTCTTACACAGACACAGCAACGTAGTCCATGTGAATCTGTAGATTTGCTTGGATTGTTCCCATTTCGATTCCTGGCATTCTCTGTGCAACTTTGCAAGACTTCAATAAATGTTATTTGGAAATCTGCAGGGGAGGTTACCTGTGTTAGAGCTTATGTTCAGAGAGAGAGAGAGAGAGAGAGAGAGAGAGAGAGAGAGAGAGAGAGAGAGAATCAATTTGAACATCCCTTGTGTGTGAGAGACTGTAATGACATATCTGTTCTTATCATGATATATGGACCAATTTGTTTATTTGTTTATTTATTTGATTATTGTTGTTTTTGGTTTTTGGGGTTTTTTTTCGTTTGAAAATTTTCAGTATGTGTATGAAGAATAATGGTAAGTATGGCGTCCAAGCTATATTCATGACATTTCTCAGGCAATAGTTTTCAGCAAATTTCCTATTATTACGTGCAATTGAAATTCGTTGAGCAAAATGTGATAGATGATAACATTTATAAGCAATACTGTTTTCTATTGACCTGTTTCATGCTAGCAGCCAAGCTGTCGACCATGTTAAATTTCTTTAAAGCGAAACTCACTTAATGTACTAAATGATAAGATCAGTTGATCAAAGTCAGTATCATAAGCTCGCGTGCTATCAATAGCTTTTGTTTTATTTTTATACTGTGAATTGTTTTAGAAACAAAGTAACTGATCTATCCAGTAAAAATCCCTTTGCAGCTTCCAATTTCTTGAACATAAGAGATCTTCACACACACACACACACACACACAAAGATGGCGGACTGAGGAGATTGGTGAAGTGTTAATCGTCTGTCAAAATTATTGACTTTCACTGGCTATAATGTCACAACAGTTATGATTAGTGTACAGGACAATGCATGATTGTTCATTTGACTCACTGATGTAATACCGTCACCGATCGACCTTTAATTTTGTGATAAACTGTTTGAAAATATCTCGATTTTATTTGAACTTGAACGCGTTTTGGATTGTCAACTGATGACGCAGGCGCCCAACGTTCTACAATGGTGTGTTTCGTCAATGATGTGCTTATTTCAGTGTGCTCTATAAGTTTTCTAGTGACAAATTTCGTGAGCCTGTGAACATGTGATCAAAACTCTAGTGACCCCTCCTCGAGGTCAGCAGCACAAGGGAATGATGTGAGTGTTCTTACCGGGAAACTTGTTCAACAGAGAACCTGTTCATCATGGGTGACATGGCACTTTTCTCGGGCGTCCAGCAACAGGCCCATGATATTGAGCCTGAAAAAAAAAAAAAACTTAAACCAACACTTGATAAAATCCAGAAGCGTTTTTGGTGTGCTGAAATAGAACTGATCGTCTGGCGTAATGTGCTTTTATACCGACACTCTACTATTGCCAACGAGTCATTCAAACTGGAATCTAGTCACTATGATGTGCATGAATGGGTTCTTCCTTCATCATCCCAGTGGATATCTGAACCATGCGATTCTCTGGCTAAAACAGTCATCCGCGTATACTCCTGCCAGCCCACGTCAAAACGTCTGACCCTAACTCTTTACTTGAAGTCCAGTTCAAGTGCTGGTACCTTCCTGTGCCATGGTAAAGACTGTAGACGGTGGGACACAGAGGCATGTGAGGTCATCAGACATCTTGTGCAATCCTACCTAACCAATGGGGACGTGGTCTGTCTGACAAAGGCATTGCTCAGCATTCCTCTGACCTTCATAAAGTCTATGTCCAATCCTCAGTTTAAGACTTCAGGAGTGGCAGTCACCTCCATTGAAGATTTTCGACAGTGGCAAAGACTTACCCATTAGTAGTTCTTCTATGTCTCCCCTCTGTGTCTCCCAAGGCAAAACTGTTCACTCTAAAGACATTGTGCTCCACCCTCCTCCCTCCCCCCTCAGCCGAGTACCCAGCAGTCCACTGATGTCTGCATCGAGCTATTGTCCGAACCGGAAGTAGACCATTCAGCAACCCCTCATACAGCAAATTCTGAAACTGACACTGAGCAGTTAACCCTAAAGTCATTAACTGCACACCATACGCAGTTTGGAGCTGAAGGTCAGTGGTCATCTTGTTCCCTGAGGGGTGAATCCTAAGTCCCTTCAACTCCTGTGCGGACAGTGAAATTGGGTCGCTCACAAAGACTCCTCAAGCTCCGCAGACGTACTTTGTGTGTCACCCCACGTCAAAGAAGGACCCCAGGAGAAACGGAACCCCTGACGTATTACGCTGGGAGATTTCAACAGCTTCAAGACACAGTGTCTGACCTCCAACTGTCGTTATCTAAACTGCAGAGTTCTGTGTCTGGGCAAATTCAAGACGCCAAGGTGTGTGCGAAAAATGGACCGAAAACGCATCTTGCTCTCCCAACACTGACATGCTTCACACACTGATTGACCCCTCTTCAGTCCAATATCATTGAGCTGGACAAACAAGTAGACATACTCAAAAAAGAAAATCACTCGCTCAAAACCGAAATTGGAAATGTCTTTTCTGATTTGAAAAAAAAAACTAAAACAAACTAGATTATGTGATGCTAGCACACGGTGTGGTGAAGGGAATGTTCAAAGTAGCGCGGTTTCCACCACCCCCTGCACCAACACATCACCAACTTTCAAAAAATGACTCTGTACAAACGTTTCCGGCCCCACAGGAAATATTACAGAACCGTGCTGCCCCCAGCGACGGTACTCTGGATCAACCAACTCGTCCCAGGGACAGCCAAACCATCAGGAACCCTCTCAACAGTATAGCTACTCCATCCAGACATCTGAGCCATCAAGGTATGTTATTAAGGAAAGGGAAATTATATCTGAACCCATAGACAGCAGTATGCACACAAAGCCAAACTGTAGCGTTATTTCAAATCTGCCAGAAACACATGATAGAGATACAAACAGCAAGCAACGTGTGCAGGACATTTTGTCAACACGTTCAGTATCTGAGAGAACTTCGGTTCCACTTACTGGCGATTCTGTCATTAGAAACATTGACCTGCGCAGAATAGCATCCAGACAAGACGTTGTATCCAAAATTTGTGTATCAGGCATGTCTACTAGTGATTTGTTTTACTGGCTACATAATCACAACGTTTTTTTTGCAGATCTCAGAGTGTTGTTCATGCATGTAGGTGTCAATGACTGTAGGGCTACTGGAGAAGTCTCTAAAGAAACTTAGTGTGATCTCATTCACCTGGCCACTCAGGTTTTTCCAAATGCCAAAGTAGTCCTTAGTTCCATAATACCAGCTAGAGGCAAACACCACCTCAATACCATTATTTCACCATCAAATCTCAATATGCAAACAGCTTGTGGAATGCTGAAAGCTGACTTTATTGACAACTACACGACATTCACAACCACTGCAGGAAAACCTAAACTTGTCCTGTACAGAAATCTTATTCACCCCAGCGAAGCAGGTACAGCCAGAGTGGCAGTTGATTTCAAGCAGATCTTTTTTTTCGCTCTCAACGTGACTTTCATTTCAGACGGAAAATACCTTTGCATTCTCAGTTAAACTACACCAGCTCAAAGCGTTCTGTAAATAACATGTATTCCTCTCAGAATCAACAGAACAGTTGCCCGGTTCACAGCCAACAAAGCAATGCAACATCTGCCGATTATCCTCCAATAGAGTCCATGAATCATTATCCAACTCTTTTTCATAGAGACAACCCACTGCCACCCCCCCCCCCCCCCCCACACACACACACACACACACACCTATCCCCCAAGTCAGGCAATGAACCCTGTAGCTCCGGTTCCCAATGGAAGGTTTTATGACCTAGTGGGCAATCATAACAATGTGCCTATGGCACAAACACCACCCATTATTCCATATAATAAATTTCTGTTCAGTTTGATGGCTTATATGAACAGTCAACAAATGCAGCTGCGGCACCTTGCTAGTTTAGTGTGTGTGTGTGTGTGTGTGTGTGTGTGTGTGTGTGTGTGCGCGCGTGTGTGTGTGTGTGCTATCACCCGAGTGTTGCCCCTGCTGGCTTTGATGGAAGTCACTATTGTTACAAAATAATTAATACCTGATTCTATTGTATGCATATGCAATTCTTGTCTCCTTGTTTATTCGCATTTTTGATTTACCATTTTCATTAATCATAGCTTTTCGCTCTTTTTGGCCGTAAAGATTGATTTTGTAGCCTATAAGCCTTGTTAACAATGTGGTCTTGATAAAAACGTTCCATGTTATTTTCCTTGATGTACGTTGTTAATTTGTCCCATATTGATAAAGTGTTTTGATAATAGTTAATAGACATAATCGATCTCCGTTTTTCATTCTGGGATTTACCGTTTGTGGCTATACTGTATATATTAATTTTAGCTACCCATCACTTTGTAATAAGAAGTACTATTGTGCATAGGCCTGTGGTTTGCATACTGAGTGTAAAAGTGGTAATATAATGCCTTCTACGTTAAATACATGGCCCATACATGAGGGGCTTCGTGCTGGATATTTGAATAGTAACAGTGCCAGAAATAAGGCCGATGATATTGCTACAATTTTACATAACAATGGAAATATCTTTCACTTTTTTTGGTATAGCTCAATCTACATTAACGGATATGATACCAGATTCCGATATGTACATGCCAAATTATGATATAATCCGACTTGATCCAGTTGTACCAAAATCAACAGGATTACTTTTATATTGTGCAAATTCAGTAAGATTTAAAAGATTGTCACATTTAGAGAATTATGGCATTGAATCTGTTTGGATAGTAATAAGTCTTAAACATTGTAAACTGATTATTGTAGGATTTCTATACAGAAACCCAGCCGAAACAGTGTCTGGTATGATAAATTTAATTTGATGATGGATTCTGCGATCTTGGCATCCAAAGAATTGATTGTTTTGGGTGACTTTAATATTGATTTAACAATACCTGGAAAAAAATAGAGTCATAGTTATTCAATGTATGGATTAGAACAAATTATCGATCGACCAACATGCATTACTGAACACTCGGAAACTTTAATTGATTATGTTTACGTCACCTCAAGAGCACTGAAGAAAGGTGAGCCCATTCCAGTGTTAACTTCCACTCGCGCTTGTGTCACTCCTCCATCTGTTTTGACTGAGAAGCCACATAACAAACCCTCTTCTAGAAATTTTGTAAATCTGATTCGCATCAACACTCGCTCTGCTGAAAACCGTTTCTTGGACCGATCTGCTTCTTTCCGCCTATGTGTTTTCAATCCCCAAGCTCTGGGTACTGGAACTGAAAAACGGTCTGCCCTCTCCTACTTCATCCATGACAACAACGTTGATGTCTTCGCTGTGACCGAAACTTGGTTTCGTGCTGAAGGTGACGAAGCTAAGTGCCGTGACATCGCTCCACCCGGCCACCACACCATCTCCTTTCCCCGTCAGTCCCGCGGCGGCGGCATTGCATTTGTCGTCGCTGATTCACTCTCCCCTTTCCTCTCCACCAAGTCCTCCTTCCCCTTCACCCACACCTCCTTCGAACTGGCACAACTCACCCTCACCTTTCCCCACCAAACGTTCCACCTCCTGTGTCTGTATCGTCCCCCTCCAAACCCTAAGAACCGCTTGACTGACTCCACCTTTTTCGATGAACTCCCCGATCTGCTGTCCTACTGCAACTCTCTTCATGGCTCCTACATCATCGCTGGTGACTTCAACATTCATTTTGATCGCCCCTCTGACTCCACCACCTCCAAAGTCATTGACCTCCTGGACTGCTATGGACTGGTTCAGTGTGTCCACGCTCCCACTCACATTCGTGGACACACATTGGATAATATGATCCACAGGGTTGACCAGGCTGTGGTGAGTTCTGTCACTATCGACCACACCCTCCCGTCTGACCATGTCTGCCTCGTAGCTGATCTCCACCTTTTCCGCCCTCCACCTCGCAAAACGTACGTTCAAGCCAGAAACCTCTCCGCAGTCGACATGACTCTCTTCAACGCTGTCCTCCATTCTCACCTGTCTACTTCACCGCCGACCACTCCAGATGACCTCAACTCCCTTCTCCTTCGGCTCCTGGATCAGTACGCTCCTGCCTGTGGCCGTCTTGTCTCCAAGAGGCCACCATCACCTTGGTTCTCCTCCTTTGCGCCTCAGCTGCAAGAAGCCAAGCGTGAAAGACGCAGAGCCGAGAGACAGTGGCTCAAGTCCAGTCTGACAGTTCACAAGCAAATTTTCCAAACTGCCAACAAAATTGTTAACAGCCTTGTTCACGCTACAACATCTGCCTATTACAATGCCAAAATTCTTGCATGCTCCACATCCAAACAGCTGTATAACATTACTAACACTCTTCTTGGTAAAAGTGACTCCTCTCCTCTTCCTTCCAATCTCCCACCTTCTGACCTTCCACAGGCTTTCTCTGACTACTTTGTCAACAAGATCACTAATCTTAGGCTTTCACTGGACTCCCTGACTAATACTCATGCACCATTTCCCGATCTCCCTTTCTCGGGAACTTTCCTCACTTCCTTCCATCCTGTTTCTGAGGTCTTTGTTAAGAAAATCATCATGAAATCTGGCATTAAAACCTGTGAACTTGACCCACTACCAGCTTCTTTCCTCACCCATTGCCTTGACACTCTACTCCCTCATATTACCATCATCATCAACCACTCCCTCTCAACTGGCTTCTTTCCTTCTTCTTTCAAATCTGCAATTGTAAGACCTCTTTTGAAAAAGACTACTCTTGACCCTGACAATTTGAAAAACTACAGACCTGTGTCAAATCTTCCGTTTCTTTCAAAAATTTTAGAGAAAGTTGTTCTTGACCAACTGTTACCAACCACCTTCATTCCAACAGCCTTGTCTATCCCCTTCAGTCTGCTTACCGCTCTGGACATAGTTCTGAGACTGCTCTTCTCAAATCTGTAACGACATTCTGACTGCCCTTGACTGTAACAATGTATCACTTTTGACTCTCTTGGACCTATCTGCTGCCTTTGACACTATTGACCACTCTGTCCTCATTTCCCGCCTACATCACTCTTTTGGGCTTGATGACACAGTCTTGAGTTGGTTTCATTCCTAGATCACTGATCGTCAACAAGTAGTTTCTATCAACGGCCTTTCTTCTAATCCCTCTTGTCTGACCTACGGCGTGCCACAAGGATCTGTCTTGGGCCCTCTACTCTTCATTCTCTACTCTTATCCTGTCTCTTCTATCGTCCAAGAACACCTACTTCAGCATCATTCCTTCTCTGATGACAATCAGCTGTATGTCTCTGGGCCTCTCTCTGACCTTCCTCTCATGATCCAAAACACCCAGTCTTGTGTAGCCAACCTTAAGGACTGGATGACCCGAAACAAACTAAAACTAAATGAAGATAAGTCTGAACTGATCCTGATCACCCCACCAAAACTTCAAAACCACCCTTCTGTTCCGACTTCCATCAAACTTGTTGATTCACCTATCACTCTCTCTCATTCTGCCCGCAACCTCGGTGTAACTCTTGATCAAACCCTGTCCTTCCAACAGCATGTCAGCAATGTCTGTCGCACTTGCTTTCTTGAACTCCGCCGAATTGCTTCTATTCGCCATCTTCTCTCAGAAAACACAACAAAAGCTCTTGTCTGCGCATTTGTTCTATCCCGCCTGGATTACTGTAACGCTCTTTTGTCTGGCTCTCCCTCTCATCTCATCAACAAACTTCAAAGAGTTCAGAATCATGCTGCCCGTCTCATCTTCCGCACTTCTAAATATAACCATGTTACCCCATTGCTCCGCTCTCTCCACTGGCTCCCTGTTCAGCTAAGAATATCCTACAAGATTGCCTCTCTCTGCTTCAAATCTATCGAGTCTTCCTGTCCTGAGTATCTCACCCACCTGTTACATCTTTACACCCCATCTCGAGCTTTACGTTCCTCATGTGACACTCGTATCTACAGTATCCCCACTGTTCGCACTAAAACCTTTGGTCAACGTTCCTTTGCCTATCAAGCTCCAACTACCTGGAATCAATTGCCTCGCTCTCTCAGATACTCACCCTCACTGCCCACATTCAAGCGCCTTCTCAAAACTCATCTGTTTCCTAGGTAACTTCGTCTTCCCTGTGACCCGACGTTTGCAATGTGTGATGCGAGTGTCTGCTTTGTGTGCGTTCGTGTCTGTGTGAGTGTGTGTTTGCGTGTATGCATGCTTGTGAGTTTGTGTCCTTGCTTTGGATTTTGATGCCTTTTTCTCATGTATGATTGTTATATATTGTGTGATTTGATGTCTGTTGTGATATTGTAAACGCCTAGGGCATTCAATTGATTAGGCGTCATAAATGTTCATAATAATAATAATAATGTACCACTCACAGTGAAACGCTTTCTTTTAGAGTGTCGGGACTTGCACGATGTGAGACATAAATACTTGACAGCAGACTCCATGAAAATCTTGTTCCGAGATGTCCCACCTGATGTGATCTTTGATTTTCTGAAACAGATTGACATTTTTCATCTGATCTTAGATTTTATGGAAGAAACATTTTTCACGAAGTTTCAAGTGCGTTTTTAGAAGGTGTATTTTAAAGAGATGTGTGAATGTTTGTTGTTGTTGTTGTTGTTGTTGTTTGTTTGTTTGTTTGTTTGTTTGTTTGTTTGATTGATTGATTGTTTGATCTTTTTTTTTCAATGACGCTTTAGTTAACTTCAACGTGGTGACAGTCCTGATATGGCCCTTTGTGGTCGGCTGGGCTATAAGCAATATTACCTTACCTTATCCTAGTGAGAATAATTTCATCTCTCAAGATGAGATCCGTACCTCAAATTATGTTGCAACATGGATCGTTTAGTCCTTTTTAACAAATTCTGCAATATTTGACATCTCTGATTGATATACACTACAGAGTTGTAAAAAATGAAATAGCATTTTAAACGTAGTAAAATGAAGAGACGCAAACAAACAGCGAGAGAGAGAGAGAGAGAGAGAGAGAGAGAGAGAGAGAGAGAGACAGAGAGAGAGAGACAGAGAGAGACAGAGAGAGAGACAGAGAGAGGGAGAGAGTCTTGCCACGCTGCCTGTCATGTGTTGTGGGGCCAACAAACGGAGGTCAGACATCATCAGTGGAGGGTCTTGTAAAAATACCATTTTCGCTGGAAATCTCTGCACTGCAAGCTTATTTTAGCCATGTATTGTATTCTCTTTAATTATCAGGTCCAGAACCATTACTGAAGGGATAAACAAACACAAACACGACACGAGGATATTGTGTTTCTCTGTCTTCAACACCTTAAGATACTTCGGCTATAGAGTCTGCATTGAACATGATTCTACTTTTTATTTTGCGCTCTGAAATAACCAAATCAGAACGCCCCAATATGCAATAAATGAATAACTGGCGAAGTTAGGAATTAGTTCCTTGTCCGAGTCACGTGCCCACTCGATCTACTCACTGCTTTCCACAAATTGGCGAGTGTGATCGAAAATGGCGAGTGTGACCACAAAATGGTGAGTGTGACCACAAAATGGCGAGTGTGACCACAAAATGGCGAGTGTGACCACAAAATGACGAGTGAGAGCAATGCCAGAAAAAAGGCGAGTCGAGAGTAAGACGGATTCGCTGTTTGAGATCAGTGCTTAACTGATCACTCTCACGATCTGTCACAACTCCGTCTCAAAGTCTTAGCAACCAACTCAAATTAAAGGCTGACACCAACAGTAGGTGAAGAAATATAAGCTTCTTAGGGCCATAACTGTTGTCGATATGTGCTGTCTCAGACAACTCACCTGAGGTGCTCCACTGGGTCTATTTCAAAATCGAGTCCTCGCATGCTGGAATATCTTTCTGGCACTATGGCAGCCGCTCACTGTGGTGCAGTTGAGTGTGAAATTCAAGGAAGAGTATGGTCTGACCTTCACACAGCAAATAATGCGACCAGGAAATATCTGGTCGACAGCGTAGTTTCAAAGGGGATCTAAGTATGTGAAATAAACAGCATACACTGGTGTATATATGAAGCTGCGAAACAATCAAGTCTTCACTTACTTTGTACGTGCTTACTTGTCATGTGGGTATTCCCAAAATTCACAGCAGTTTCAGCTTTCAGCTTATTTGACAATGAATCAAACTTTCTTCTGCTGTCTTGACAACATATCGAACTCATAATTATAGGCTATGGGTTCTTGACAACATATCCAACTCATAATTATAGGGTATGGGTTCCTGACAACATATCGAACTCATGATTATAGGGTATGGGTTCTTGACAACATATCGAACTCATGATTATAGGGTATGGGTTCTTGACAACATATCGAACTCATAATTATAGGCTATGGGTTCTTGACAACATATCGAACTCATAATTATAGGCTATGGGTTCTTGACAACATATCGAACTCATAATTATAGGCTATGGGTTGTTCAGCATGCAAAGGGCCGCAACTTTCTGTCGATAGGAAGAACATGGTGGCTTGTTTTTTGTCTCCCTTTACACGCTTGTGTTCGCGTTCAAATGTAACGGAACCTGATAAATTTTTAAGTTAATGAAGGGAAAAGCTTTTCAGAATCTTCTAAAAGCACTCTGCACTATTCCACCATAGGATAAGGTAAGGTAATGTAGCTTATAGCCCAGCCGACCGCTAAAGACCATATCAGGGTTCTCACCGCATTGAAGCCAACTCACAAGTCATTTTAAAAAATCACACAACCCTTTAAAATACACCTAAAAACGCACCGGAAACTTCGTTAAAAATCTTTCTTTCGTAAAATGTTAGATCAGATGAAAAATGTCAGTCTGCCTCAGAAATTTAAGATCACGTCAAGTAGGACACTTCTGAACAAGATTTTCATGGAGTCTGCTGTCAAGTGTTTATGTCTCACATCGTGCAAGTCCCAACACTCTATAAGATGTGTTTCACTGTGAGAGGTACATGGCATGGAATGCACCACGGAGCTTCTTCACCCTTTAAAAGATAAGAATGGATGTAAAAGGAGTGGCCTGTGTGCTTACGGCACAAAACTGTTTCTTCTTTACGGCCGCTTCGGGAACATGGTCAAAACTCTTTCAGGTTTGGACAGATGTCTGTACAATTTGTTATCTGTCTGCAACTTCCATTCCTCTTGCCAGAGGTGTTTGACATAATTTCGGGTTTCAGATCAGTGTAAAGGATAGACAATCTGCTCAACTCTTTCTTTGTGGCACTCTTGGCAAGTTGATCAACTAGCTCATCGTCTGGAATGCCCACATGGCTGCCACCACAGGGAAGGTTCAGAGTGTGAGTGTGACACACTGTACTTCCGTGTCGATTTTAATTGGAAGAAAGTCTGAAGAGAGTTAAACAGCAAAAGATCATCAGCGAAGATCCCCCACCCCCACCCTCTCCCCTCAATCAAGTTTCTCTGCCACGAACTCTTTACACTTTGAGCAGGCCGGGGCCACATTTAGGTCATGATTACTAAGTGTCCCTCTGCTACCAGTTTGTTTTTGTTGTTGTTTTTTTTTTTTCCTAGCGCTGCCAGGATTCGAACCAGCATCATTTTGACGGGTGGGCATCTTAAGGTTTTGTCCTTTTTTATAGACGGACGTCTAACCCACATCGCTATCGAGCACCTGTTCTACGGTGGGAAAGGAAAGTCTTAGGAATTTTGTTTCCCTCCTCTACCTGATCCAGATGAAACTCTTTTGTCAGCTGCCTATGCTATTGCCTCAAAGAATCTAGTCCTCTTCGCTACCAGAAATCGCCAACTGTTTCATGAGATCACAGGCCAATGAGTCTGTGGAGTGCCTCGCTCTAATTTCTATAGGCGAGGAGTTTAGGTTGGAAGACTGGATACATTTCAATGGGCTCGCTTCACTCTGCTTTCATATGGTACGATAAGTTCAACCAATCACAATCCGTTGTTAACATGACCCTGATTGGAGTGTAATGTCTCATGCCACTCTTCCTAATGGTCTCTGGATGGTTTTCTCATCCTAAAAGATCTGCTGTGCGCTGCAAGTCATCCCCTCGCTTCCATCAAGTGACGTGAACTAACTGCATGAGGGAATGTATGTGGTTCTTAAAGTTTTTTGAGTAAACAACAAACAAGTAAGGCAACTCTTGCTCCCGTGATGAAATAGATACACGCTCATAACTCAAAACGAATGCTGCTTACGACACCAAATCGCCTAGCAGAAATGACAACACAGAGCACACAGAACAAACAAAAAGAGACCCCCCCCCCCCCCTCAAAAAAAAAAAGAAAAAAAAAATGTTCCAGGTTTGCCCACATATCCTACACGCACACACAGACACACACACACACACAAACGCGCGCACACACACACACACACACACCACACATATATATATATATATATATATATATATTCTATGAGCAATGTATACAACACAAATAATAAGGGAGGGGAGAGGATGAAAGAGGACGTCACGGAGACAACGAAGACCAGGAAGACATGGGGGATGATGGAAATAATTGGTCTGCTGCCTGCTGTCCTAATCAGCATCCTCATCTGCAGGGAAGGGGCCAGATAGAATCTGCGATCATTGAGTTAGGAATCACATCAATATATATATATATATATATATATCAATTATAAACAAAGCTTGCTCTTATGTCTTAGATTGAAGATAAGCCTTCATATCTGCAGTGGTAGATCATTCTACCTAACTAACAGTATGTGCTTGAGTGGGTGAATGGGGAAAAATAAATAAATGCTTCTCAAAATGAGCCTTCAGCAAGCTTACAGTCTCCAAGAAGAAGACAATCTCCAATGGGGAGGAAAGCCACTAACATATAACTCCTGGTCAGATACCGATATTTCGAAACCTGATTGTTTCTCCTCAGTGACCGCGGAAAGTGGTAATTTGACTCCTCTGCCTTTTCGGTTTTAAGAAGAATGCTATCCCAGAAAAGGCTGGTGTGCAATACCGTATATGTTTGTTGAGTTTTCAAAAAACCAACCAAAGGTGCCACCTAAGAAGCAAAAGAAAATCATGAAAGAGCAAAACAAGCTACATTTTCTTGTGAAAAGTAGAAAATATAAAAAGATAACCTCTTAAGACACAAGTGCTGAGGGCCAGTTCTTGGAATGAATCCACAAGGGACTAAATTACATTAAACTAATAAATTCTTTCATGATTTTCTTTTGCTTCTTAGGTGGCACCTTTGGTTGGTTTTTTGAAAACTCAACAAACATACTACGGTATTGCACACCAGCCTTTTCTGGGATAGCATTCTTCTTAAAACCGAAAAGGCAGAGGAGTCAAATTACCACTTTCCGCGGTCACTGAGGAGAAACAATCAGGTTTCGAAATATCGGTATCTGACCAGGAGTTATATGTTAGTGGCTTTCCTCCCCATTGGAGATTGTCTTCTTCTTGGAGACTATAAGCTTGCTGAAGGCTCATTTTCAGAAGCATTTATTTTATTTTTCCCCATTCACCCACTCAAGCACATACTGTTAGTTAGGTAGAATGATCTACCACTGCAGATATGAAGGCTTATCTCCCCCTATTTCTTCAATCTAAGACATAAGAGCAAGCTTTGTTTATAATTGAATATTTCTTGCAGTCATTGCAACACCAGCTGCTCTGTAAGTTGATGGAATGGTGCTCGGTACTTATCCTTGGAATTTGTTAGTTTATTGTAATTTAGTCCCTTGTGGATTCATTCCAAGAACTGGCCCTCAGCACTTGTGTCTTAAGAGGTTATCTTTTTATATTTTCTACTTTTCACAAGAAAATGTAGCTTGTTTTGCTCTTTCATGATTTTCTTTTGCTTCTTAGGTGGCACCTTTGGTTGGTTTTTTGAAAACTCAACAAACATACTACGGTATTGCACACCAGCCTTTTCTGGGATAGCATTCTTCTTAAAACCGAAAAGGCAGAGGAGTCAAATTACCACTTTCCGCGGTCACTGAGGAGAAACAATCAGGTTTCGAAATATCGGTATCTGACCAGGAGTTATATGTTAGTGGCTTTCCTCCCCATTGGAGATTGTCTTCTTCTTGGAGACTATAAGCTTGCTGAAGGCTCATTTTCAGAAGCATTTATTTTATTTTTCCCCATTCACCCACTCAAGCACATACTGTTAGTTAGGTAGAATGATCTACCACTGCAGATATGAAGGCTTATCTCCCCCTATTTCTTCATTCTAAGACATAAGAGCAAGCTTTGTTTATAATTGAATATTTCTTGCAGTCATTGCAACACCAAGCTGCTCTGAAAGTTGATGGAATGGTGCTCGGTACTTATCCTTGGAATTTATTAGTTTATTATATATATATATATATATATATATATATGTGTGTGTGTGTGGTGTGTGTGTGTGTGTGCGTGCAGGATATGTGGGCAAACCTGGAACATTATTTTTTTCTTCTTTTTTTTTTTGGGGGGGGTTCTCTTTTTGTTTGTTCTGTGTGCTCTGTGTTGTCATTTCTGCTAGGCGATTTGGTGTCGTAAACAGCATTCTTTTTGAGTTATGAGCGTGTATCTATTTCATCACGGGAGCAAGAGTTGCCTTACTTGTTTGTTATTTACTCAAAAAACTTTAAGAACCACATACATTCCCTCATGCAGTTAGTTCACGTCACTTGATGGAAGCGAGGGGATGACTTGCTGTGCACAGCAGATCTTTTAGGATGAGAAAACCATCCAGAGACCATTAGGAAGAGTGGCATGAGACATTACACTCCAATCGGGGTCATGTTAACAACGGATTGTGATTGGTTGAACTTATCGTACCATATGAAAGCAGAGTGAAGCGAGCCCATTGAAATGTATCCCAGTCTTCCAACCTAAACTCCTCGCCTATAGAAATTAGAGCGAGGCACTCCACAGACTCATTGGCCTGTGATCTCATGAAACAGTTGGCGATTTCTGGTAGCGAAGAGGACTAGATTCTTTGAGGCAATAGCATAGGCAGCTGACAAAAGAGTTTCATCTGGATCAGGTAGAGGAGGGAAACAAAATTCCTAAGACTTTCCTTTCCCACCGTAGAACAGGTGCTCGATAGCGATGTGGGTTAGACGTCCGTCTATAAAAAAGGACAAAACCTTAAGATGCCCACCCGTCAAAATGATGCTGGTTCGAATCCTGGCAGCGCTAGAAAAAAAACAAACAAACAAACAAACTGGTAGCAGAGGGACACTTAGTAATCATGACCTAAATGTGGCCCCGGCCTGCTCAAAGTGTAAAGAGTTCGTGGCAGAGAAACTTGATTGAGGGGAGAGGTGGGGGTGGGGGATCTTCGCTGATGATCTTTTGCTGTTTAACTCTCTTCAGACTTTCTTCCAATTAAAATCGACACGGAAGTACAGTGTGTCACACTCACACTCTGAACCTTCCCTGTGGTGGCAGCCATGTGGGCATTCCAGACGATGACTAGTTGATCAACTTGCCAAGAGTGCCACAAAGAAAGAGTTGAGCAGATTGTCTATCCTTTACACTGATCTGAAACCGAAATTATGTCAAACACCTCTGGCAAGAGGAATGGAAGTTGCAGACAGATAACAAATTGTACGAACATCTGTCCAAACCTGAAAGAGTTTTGACCATGTTCCCGAAGCGGCAGTAAAGAAGAAAGTTTTGTGCCGTATGCACACAGGCCACTCCTTTTTAATCCATTTTTATCTTTTAAAGGGTGAAGAAGCTCCGTGGTGCATTCCATGCCATGTACCTCTCACAGTGAAAACACATCTTATAGAGTGTTGGGACTTGCACGATGTGAGACATAAACACTTGACAGCAGACTCCATGAAAATCTTGTTCAGAAGTGTCCTACTTGACGTGATCTTAAATTTCTGAGGCAGATTAACATTTTTCATCTGATCTAATATTTTACGAAAGAAAGATTTTTAACGAAGTTTCCGGTGCGTTTTTAGGTTGTATTTTAAAGGGTTGTGTGATTTTTTAAAATGACTTGTGAGTCGGCTTCAATGCGGGTGAGAACCCTGATTGGTCCTTAGCGGTCGGCTGGGCTATAAGCTACATTACCTTACCTTATCCTATGGTGGAATAGTGCAGAGTGCTTTTAGATGATTCTGAAAAGCTTTTCCCTTCATTAACTTAAAAATTCACCAGGTTCCGTTACATTTCAACGCGAACACAAGCGTGTAAAGGGAGACAAAAAACAAGCCACCATGTTCTTCCTATCGACAGAAAGTTGCGGCCCTTTGCATGCTGAACAACCCATAGCCTATAATTATGAGTTCGATATGTTGTCAAGTACCCATACCCTATAATTATGAGTTCGTATGTTGTCAAGAACCCAACCCTATAATTATGAGTTCAATATGTTGCCAAGAACCCATACCCTATAATTATGAGTTCGATATGTTGTCAAGAACCCATAGCCTAGAGTTATGAGTTCAATATGTTGTCAACAACCATAGCCTATGATTATGATTTCAATATGTTGTCAACAACCCTAGCCTATGATTATGAGTTCAATATGTTGTCAACAACCCATAGCCTATAATTATGAGTTCGATATGTTGTCAACAACCCATAGCCTATAATTATGAGTTCGATATGTTGTCAAGACAGCAGAAGAAAGTTTGATTCATTGTCAAATAAGCTGAAAGCTGAAACTGCTGTGAATTTTGGGAATACCCACATGACAAGTAAGCACGTACAAAGTAAGTTGAAGACTTGATTGTTTCGCAGCTTCATATATACACCAGTGTATGCTGTTTATTTCACATACTTAGATCCCCTTTGAAACTACGCTGTCGACCAGATATTTCCTGGTCGCATTATTTGCTGTGTGAAGGTCAGACCATACTCTTCCTTGAATTTCACACTCAACTGCACCACAGTGAGCGGCTGCCATAGGCCAGAAAGATATTCCAGCATGCGAGGACTCGATTTTTGAAATAGACCCAGTGGAGCACCTCAGGTAAGTTGTCTGAGACAGCACATATCGACAACAGTTATGGCCCTAAGAAGCTTATATTTCTTCACCTACTGTTGGAGTCAGCCTTTTAATTTTGAGTTGGTTGCTAAGACTTTGGAGACGGAGATGTGACAGATCGTGAGAGTGATCAGTTAAGCCCTGATCTCAAACAGCGAAATCCGTCTTACTCTCGACTCGCCTTTTTTTGGCATTGCTCTCACTCGTCATTTTGTGGTCACACTCGCCATTTTGTGGTCACACTCGCCATTTTGTGGTCACACTCGCCATTTTGTGGTCACACTCGCCATTTTGTGGTCAAAACTCACCATTTTGTGGTCACACTCGCCATTTTGTGGTCACACTCGTCATTTTTGTGGTCACACCGCCGATTTTGTGGTCACACTCGCCATTTTGTGGTCAAACTCACCATTTTGTGGTCACACTCGCCATTTTCGATCACACCGCCAATTTGTGGAAAGCAGTGAGTAGATCGAGTGGGCACGTGACTCGGACAAGGAACTAATTCCTAACTTCGCCAGTTATTCATTTATTGCATATTGGGGCGTTTTTGATTTGGTTATTTCAGAGCGCAAAATAAAAAGTAGAATTATGTTCAATGCAGACTATAGCCGAAGATGAATTTTCAATCACGGTTAAACATTAACAAGAACAAAAGAAAAAAAAACTGTAACCAAAAGAAGATGAAGGCCTGTGCTGCTGGGAACATGACCTTCACCTTTGCTGTGAAAGGCTCATCACTTTTGGTGAGCAAGAGTCAGACCTAAAAAGGTTGAATATTTCCAACTCACTAGAATGGGAAGGTATCTGCTCTTGCACTCGCTTGCCCAGTTGGGGAGGAAGAGAAAGAGAGAGAAGAGAGAGAAGAGAGAGGAGAGAGAGAGAGAGAGAGAGGTATGCCTTTTAAGTGAGAACTTTAAGATGTTGGTAATGTAATCCTGTTCCAACCCCCTGGTCTGGGTGTTCTCCTGTCGTGAATGCCTGGTCCTTTGTACAGCACTTCTCTCTTCATTGGTGGTCAACCTGGCTCTTGCTCAACAGATTTTTGCATAGCTGTACATCTCTGGTGTCTACAGGTTAAAGGTGTTAATCAGGTTCAGTTTCCGGTTTTTTTCAGTTATCTTTCTTTGTCGTTTTAAGGTCGAGTCATGAGTTCTAAATTTAAGGTCGCTTATTAAAGTCACAAAGGCCTGAGTCGTTAACCTCTGTTGTAACTTTTTTTGGGAAAAAAAACAAAAAAAACTTGTGCAAATACATAGGATAAACTTGTTTCCATTTTTCCGATTTCTGAAATTTTTCCTTTTCTCCCTTGTTATCTTTAAAAGGGAATTGTTTCTGAAGACGATTTATCGAGCGTTTTCTGCCCAGCTGAAGATACAGCTACCACTTCTTGCAGTGGGTAACATCAGCTTTGTGGGCTCTGGCAAGTGTTTATGTTTCTTGGAGGCTCTGGATGTGGAGTCGTGCAGTCTGTCAGATAACCTTAAGAACCAGGCTGCAGCAGTCAACTAGTCAAGATCTGTCTCCTGTTCGAGATTCCTTGTTGAAGGTCGTTGAAAAGTTCATAGAGCCATCAGCCTTTGAGACCTCTTCTTTTTTCTCATACAAAGGATCTCCGACTCTTCTTTCCACCGTCAACTCTCTTTCAGCCATTTTTTGTAGCTAAATCGGACGAAGCCCAGATGTTCCTCGTATGCGAACTTTCTGTACAGGCAGTGTTGTAGCAATAACTATCCAGCGATCCCAGAGAGCTTCTGGTAGGAAGGGAAAAGAGGAGCTGAAGGGGGGGTGGGGGGGGGGGCATCTCTCAAGCCTTTTCGACAACTTAAATTTCTTTTGGATGAGTAGGTTCTCTTTTCAGTTTGGAAAGGCTAAGGCTAGTTATATAATCCCTCCATCCCCTGTTTTTGCAAACCATTGTATTATTAGACCCACTGAATTTGCAGCATAAATGCATCGCTCTACCCAGAAGTATCTCTGTTTTGCCTCTCTTGGGAAAGTGCATGCATGTGGGTGTGTGTGTGTGTGTGTGTGGTGTGTGTGTGTGTGTGTGTGGGGTGTGTGTGTTGTGTGCGTGCGCGTGTGTGCGTGCGTGTGGCGTGCGAG
>CM065742.1:44284087-44286587 GCA_033310375.1 Conus canariensis
GGCTACTGGAGAAGTCTCTAAAGAAACTTAGTGTGATCTCATTCACCTGGCCACTCAGGTTTTTCCAAATGCCAAAGTAGTCCTTAGTTCCATAATACCAGCTAGAGGCAAACACCACCTCAATACCATTATTTCACCATCAAATCTCAATATGCAAACAGCTTGTGGAATGCTGAAAGCTGACTTTATTGACAACTACACGACATTCACAACCACTGCAGGAAAACCTAAACTTGTCCTGTACAGAAATCTTATTCACCCCAGCGAAGCAGGTACAGCCAGAGTGGCAGTTGATTTCAAGCAGATCTTTTTTTTCGCTCTCAACGTGACTTTCATTTCAGACGGAAAATACCTTTGCATTCTCAGTTAAACTACACCAGCTCAAAGCGTTCTGTAAATAACATGTATTCCTCTCAGAATCAACAGAACAGTTGCCCGGTTCACAGCCAACAAAGCAATGCAACATCTGCCGATTATCCTCCAATAGAGTCCATGAATCATTATCCAACTCTTTTTCATAGAGACAACCCACTGCCACCCCCCCCCCCCCACACACACACACACACACCTATCCCCCAAGTCAGGCAATGAACCCTGTAGCTCCGGTTCCCAATGGAAGGTTTTATGACCTAGTGGGCAATCATAACAATGTGCCTATGGCACAAACACCACCCATTATTCCATATAATAAATTTCTGTTCAGTTTGATGGCTTATATGAACAGTCAACAAATGCAGCTGCGGCACCTTGCTAGTTTAGTGTGTGTGTGTGTGTGTGTGTGTGTGTGTGTGTGTGTGCGCGCGTGTGTGTGTGTGTGCTATCACCCGAGTGTTGCCCCTGCTGGCTTTGATGGAAGTCACTATTGTTACAAAATAATTAATACCTGATTCTATTGTATGCATATGCAATTCTTGTCTCCTTGTTTATTCGCATTTTTGATTTACCATTTTCATTAATCATAGCTTTTCGCTCTTTTTGGCCGTAAAGATTGATTTTGTAGCCTATAAGCCTTGTTAACAATGTGGTCTTGATAAAAACGTTCCATGTTATTTTCCTTGATGTACGTTGTTAATTTGTCCCATATTGATAAAGTGTTTTGATAATAGTTAATAGACATAATCGATCTCCGTTTTTCATTCTGGGATTTACCGTTTGTGGCTATACTGTATATATTAATTTTAGCTACCCATCACTTTGTAATAAGAAGTACTATTGTGCATAGGCCTGTGGTTTGCATACTGAGTGTAAAAGTGGTAATATAATGCCTTCTACGTTAAATACATGGCCCATACATGAGGGGCTTCGTGCTGGATATTTAAATATTAACAGTGCCAGAAATAAGGCCGATGATATTGCTACAATTTTACATAACAATGGAAATATCTTTCACTTTTTTTGTATAGCTCAATCTACATTAACGGATATGATACCACATTCCGATATGTACATGCCAAATTATGATATAATCCGACTTGATCCAGTTGCACCAAAATCAACAGGATTACTTTTATATTGTGCAAATTCAGTAAGATTTAAAAGATCGTCACATTTAGAGAATTATGGCATTGAATCTGTTTGGATAGTAATAAGTCTTAAACATTGTAAACTGATTATTGTAGGATTTCTATACAGAAACCCAGCCGAAACAGTGTCTGGTATGATAAGTTTAATTTGATGATGGATTCTGCGATCTTAGCATCCAAAGAATTGATTGTTTTGGGTGACTTTAATATTGATTTAACAATACCTGGAAAAAAATAGAGTCATAGTTATTCAATGTATGGATTAGAACAAATTATCGATCGACCAACATGCATTACTGAACACTCGGAAACTTTAATTGATCATGATTACGTCACCTCAAGAGCACATATTGTGGAAGTATGTTCTGTTCAAATCGGATGCAGTGATCATTCATCTGTTTGTTTTACATGGATGAAGAAATCTGTTAGAATTCCTAACCTCGGACATAAGTAAATCCTTTACAGATCTTTCACACATTTTGACAAAAATGCCTTTCGTGATGATTTACTTTCCTCGGGCTTAGATTATGTTTATCAGATAAGAAACCCTGATGAAGCAGTCAATTACTGGTATGCATTTTCATTTCAATATATGATAAACATGCTCCCTTTGTGAGAAAACGAGTAAAACATACTATGAAACCCCCGTGGTTGACGAAGGAAATAGACAATGACATACATAAAAGAGATCATTTACTCAAGTCAAAGGACAAAGAACAAATTAGAAAACAAGGAAACAAAGTGAATTCCCTGAAACGAAAAGCGGAAGAAAAATATTTTCAAGATTTGTTATTCTCTTCTCAGAATTCAAAATCGATTTGGAAGGCTATTAATGTTTTAACTAATGGTGAATTGAGCTCCAAAGTTACGAATCCAATAAACAATATTTCACCGGAAGATTTGAACTTTCATTTTGCAACTGTTGCTAAGGACATAATAGTAAATGGTGAAACAAATCAAAATGATTGACATGAACT
>CM065742.1:44296587-44336587 GCA_033310375.1 Conus canariensis
TCAATTACATAGCTATCTTCATACAAGGTTGTAGTTTTGTAAATCGCCATTATAAGCAGCATACAGATTTTCCATAGCGCAAAAGTACAAACAAAATTACTGCAACTGTGACCACAGTTAAGTAGTAATTTGTATTCACACAACCACAGCAATCATAAAGCGATTGTAAAAACAACAGTCACCATTTCCTCATGAAAAAGAAGGAATCGAAAGAAAAATAGGGTTTCCTTACCAGACTTCTGTGAATTTTACCCAGCACCAACTGAAGTTCTTAGTGAGAACCCAGTCTGCAGTCCACAGCTCCTTGTCACACACAGCAAACCGCCCCACAGTCCACCACACGATCCAAGTCCTGGTCACCATGGACCCCATGCTACACATAGGCACACAACTGTAGGCTCCAAACTCCTTACACTGCCTAGTACACAGCTGTCCGGCCGAGATGAAAATCGTGCTGTTTAGTTGAGTTCCAGCCTCGCCGGTAGGCGATAAACGGAAGCGGCGTGACTCACCGCTCAGCGCTGACAAACTGCAGCCCCTGTTAGGGCCCTACCCCTCTCAAGGCAGCGCGTGTGTTCTCATGCTGTGCTGTTCTTGTTGTGCTGTACGGATTATTATTCTTCCACGCTCCATAACTGGATATAATTAACTGTGTGTGTGATTTTGTGTGTTGTGATTCTCCTTTGTGCCGTTTGATATAACTTCGGTTCATCCCGCGTTCTTGAGTTTTTGTTGTTTTTTTTCATTGAGAAGTTGTTCGTTTTCATAGGCTGGCCAGGGTCCGGCACGTGTATACGTATATCAGCAAGCCGTGTACGTGTGTGGTGCTACTGCTCAAGAGGAGACATTCTATCAGGCGATTACTTGTTGCTCTTGACGTAGATGTAGAGTTGACCCATGTTGCACCCCCATACCTGCATATTCTGCTAGGCGTGGTCAAGAAACATCATGACCTGCTGGAAAAGGACTGCCACAGCCTTGACCAAGACATAGGGCAATCACTAGCAAACCAGGGGAAACAGGTCGGCTCTGACTCAGCCTTTTCAGAGTTCGTGAACCATCAGAAAGAAATGCTAGCAGCTGAAGAAGAAAAAAGAATGTTAGAGAGTAAGATTGTTTTCAATGAGCCAGTAAACGAAACAGAACCACTCAGTGTTTTCCAGAAAGAGCAGCATGACCTTACAGAGTTAGTGTGGATAAAGCAACAAGAAATAGAAGAACTCCAGTCACCGCATCTTCCAAAACTGGCCGGCCCTGTCACCAAGCACTTAGATTTTGTGCTTCAACAGCATAGAATACATCCACAGGCCTACCATGGACGATCGTTTGTTGGTAACCACTGCCACACCTACCTGAAGCCAGACACAATAGAACATCTGTGTGATAGTGCAGTGGACAAAACAGCAGAACTGACTCAGGACACAGACATCATTCTGAAGGCTAGGAACATTTGTCAGAAGTTCAAAACATTGAACACACTGTTTTCCCACATTCACGCAGACATCTCCCATCAAACACCCATGACTGACACAGATGAGGTCGACGCACGGGATAGCAATATCAAGGAATACATGGCTTTCTTTCGAAAATCATTTCCAGAAACGCCTGTCATTCCAAAGCAGCACATTCTGGAAAGTCACTGCGTTCCATTTATCCGATCTCACCGTTTCGGCCTGGCATTACATGGGGAACAAGGGGGGGGGGGGGGGGGAGCAGACACACGCACTTGTCAACTTACTGAAAAGACAGGCATGGTCACAGAAAACACAGGATGCAAAACTGCAGGTGATAATGGAAAAAAACATGGCCTATGTCTCCCCGAAAAACCAGACATACTTCCCTCAATTAGAACAGTTAAAATCCAATAAAATCCCGAATGCGTAAGAGGTGACAAGCATTCCCGGTTAAATCTTTTACCCTTCTCAATTAAAACCAATTAATTGATTAAGCCAGTTACAATTGAGATAAACAGAGAGAGAGAGAGAGAGAGAGAGAGAGAGAGAGAGAGAGAGAGAGAGAGAGAGAGAGAGATGCTGTTTTTGTTGTCATATTTGTGGATGTGCATGCGCACATGTGTGCGCACTCGCGGGTGTCTGTGTGTGTCAGTGTGTCATTTCAATTAAAGTAGGTGTGGGGTGGAAATAAATTTCAATGTGTGTGTGTGTGTGTGTGTGTGTGTGTGTGTGTGTGTGTGTGTGATCCATCTGTTTATATACCGCTGTTGTTGGTGTGTAGGTTTCTGTCAATGTGTGTGTGTGTGTGTGTGTGTGTGTGTGTGTGTGTGTGTGTGTGTGTGTGTGTGTGTGTGTGTTTTTTCTTCAATTTAGTGTCCTTCCACTGAAAGTGATTCAGACAATAGTGAGTTTGTGGGTGAATGAGAATAAGTGGATTTGTCTATAATAAGGTTAACAAACATTGAATAGTGAGTTTGTGGGTGAATGAGAATAAGTGGATTTGTCTATAATAAGGTTAACAAACATTGAATAGTGAGTTTGTGAGTGAATGAGAATAAGTGGATATGTCTGTAACAAGGTTTACAACAACAACAAAAAATGGAATAAAAATGTATCCCTTTTGTCCTACGTATTGTCATGCACCCCACCTTGATCCTAATTATATAAATGAATAGATAAACTAGTAACAATGGACAATTGAATTACCAATCAATAAATTAACAATTTTACAAATAAATACTCAGTGAAACTATGCAATAAACCTTTACATACAGATTGAAGAACAGAATAATTGTTAAGTATGCTAGATAAAGACAAAGGAGTCGATCCATCAGTGAAACCATCAATACCCAATTTCTTAAAAATGTCTTTTGTTTTTGAACAACGTGTCAATATATGATTGACACTTAAGGATTTCTCCGCACATACATCTGACATTGTTACAATATTTTGTTTTGATTGAATTTAAACGAAGTCTATGAATAAGACTCTCAATCTCTCTAGATGAGCAAATAAAACGCTTGGATGGTCTGTTTTTGTTGACTCTGTCATGTTGATTAAAACAATTACGACTATACTGTATGTCTGTATTTAACAATAAGATTTTCGCATTTTCGTGGGATTTTCTATTAATAATTGAATAGCATTCTGTTAAATCTAATGGAACATTCACGGACACAGCATCATTACTATTTTGGGCTGCTTGTTTTGCAGCTCGATCTACTCTTTCGTTTCCATATATGCCGCAGTGAGAAGGCACCCAGCAAAAAGTCACAGTAATTCCTTTGATTGAAAGAAGGTGTATTAAATGATTTATTTCAAATATCATATCTTGGCGTATGCGTGAATTGGGAGACTTTATCGCAAGAAGCGCTGCTTTCGAATCAGCACATATTAAAAGTTGACTGTTGTTTATTGGAAAAGTTAGTATGAAATCCAAGGACTTCAATATAGCAAATAGTTCTGCACTGTATATAGATAAGTTGTTACCAAGATAAAATAACTTTTGAATTTGTAAACTAGGGATTACGAAAGCTGCTCCTGAATTTGAATTATCAAGCACTGAACCATCCGTATATATTTTTAAATGATTATTGTAATTATCTTCTAAATGAGAGCATACGTGAGTTTTTAAAAGATTAGGTGAGTCATTTTTTGATAAATCTGTGTATTCTATATCAAAGATTGCTGTTGATTGTTCCCATTTTGGCATCGGAGAAAACGTTGGATTTTTAGCAATGTTATTTTGATCTATATTAGTTTTTCTCAGAAGATCGCAAGAATAAGAACAGATAGATTTTGCTGAGAGTATGTTTTGAGCTCGCTTTCCAAAGTCCTTTTCCGAATCTAAGCATACCTCTTGAGAACAAAAAATTTTTTGTGAGAAACTTTTCAAAACAAACTTTGAAGCAGAAGCTTTTCGGAAGTCTGTGAGTGGTAAAACACCTACCTCATTGTATGTCCCTAAATTTGATGTATGTGTGGGGACTCCAAGGGCAATTTTATAAGCTTTGCAATCAACACTTTGAAGTTTATTTAAAAGATATTGAGGTGCATTAAAGAAAACTTCTTGAGCATAGCAAAGTCTTGAACGAACTAAAGCATTTACTAAGATGGTTAATGTTTTAGAATCTTGAGCCCAGGATTGTTTATTTATAATTTTAAGGAAGTTTAAGCTTTTCCTTGCTTTGTTTAGAATGTAATCAATGTGAGCATTCCACGTAAGTTTGCTACTTAATATGACTCCTAGAAATTTAACGTTTTTAACATAGTTTAAAATTATACCATCCAATGTAAATTTTGGTAGCTTTTCTGGATCATAACCAGAGTTGAAGAGCATCATGTGAGTTTTTCTGTTGAAAGGGAAAGCCCATTTTCGTGTAAGAATTTGTTTATTTTATTGAGCTCATGCTGATATTTGATTTTGATGTAATTCAGAGATCGTAGAGAAGTATGGCGTTTCATAGTTACTTTCACCTATAAACATATGTCGTCAGCAAACTGAGCTAATTCTGTATCTTTTGAGAGACCTTTTGGTAGATCATAAATCAGAATGTTGAATAGCATTGGTGAAATTACAGAACCTTGGGGTAGACCCATCTGTAAAGGCCTAGGGATTGAATAAGTATTTCCTATTCGTGTTTGAATAGACCGGCAATGAAGGAACTCTTGAATATAATTAAACATATTACCATTAATACCAATATTCTTAATTTTATACAGCAAGCGCTTATGCCATACATGTTCGTAGGCCTTACGAATGTCAAAAAATGTGGCTAATATGTTCTTGCGACGTGCAAATTGATGTTTTACCTGGGTAGAAAGTTTAACCAAGTGTTCAATTGTGGATCTACCTGTTTGAAATCCAGCTTGATTGATAGGAATTATGTTATGTTTATTGCAATGGTGAACTAATCTTTTTAATATATTTTTTTCCATTAATTTACATGTGTTTGACGTTAAAGCAATGGGGCGATAACTACTTATATCTTTCATAGGTTTTCCCTTCTTATGAATTGGAACAACAATAGATTGTTTCCAAATCATAGGCATTTTTCCATTTCCCCAACATTTCTGAAAAAATGAGAGGAGAAAATGTATTACATTTTGTGGAAGATGATTAAGGATTTCATTAGATATGCCATCTAAACCCACTGATATCTTACTGTTTAAATTACTTAAACATTTTTTAACTTCTTGAATTGTTATTGGAGTATTTAGGTAATGATCTTCAATAGGATTTGGTTTATTATAAATGTCTTTATTTTCTTCATTTTCTCGATAATTTTTATTTTCAGTTGATAAATGTTCTTTGCTGCTATTTTTAGCAAACAAGTCAGCAAATGCCTCAGCTTTATCAAAATTAGATGGAAATTCAGAACTGGTAAGACGAACAGGACAATTTGGCAGGTTAATTCCACTTTTCATTGTTTTTAATTTTGTCCAAACTTTTTGAATATCTTTAAAGTTTGATACATTATTTTCACAAAAGGATGACCAATATTGTCGTTTTTCTCGAGCGTTTATTCTGTTTTGTAGATTCTTTACTCTTTTTCTCTCCAAATTCTTTATGACTTTTTCTTTTTGATCTTTTTCACGTTTATATTCTTTCGATTTCGCAATTTTCTCATCTTTTGCACGTTGACAAGTGTCGTTCCACCAGATATTACCCAGATGTTTTTTAGATTTTACAGATTTTACTGTTGGGATGGATTCACGAGCAGCTGAATGTATGGTCTTTTGAAATCTGTCATATAGTATATCAACATCTTGATTATTAATGGTATCTATATCAATATAGAATGAACTTAATAAGACAGAAAATGTGTTCCAATTTGCAAATTTGTAACAATATTTTGCAACTTTGTCATGTGTTGCATCATTTGTTTTCCATTGCATGTTTTCTAATGTAATAATAATTGGAAAATGGTCACTATTTAATGAGTCATCAAGGGTTTGCCAGTCGCAAAACACTGCTAAATCCGGAGATATCAATGACAGGTCAATGGCGCTTGGGTTGTTTTTTGGATTGTCTGGGATGCGAGTAATACAACCATTGTTTAAAAGATAAAGAGATGAGTCTACAATATTTTCTATAAAGCGATTGTTCGTTACTTTTTGACACCCCTTTTCCCAGAAAGGTGAATGGGCATTAAAATCCCCAGTGATAAGATATTTATTAGAATTGTCTGACTGGAGTAATCGTAACCATTCCGTATTAATATCATTGGGTCCTTGTGGTAAATAAACAGATATTATTGTTAATACACTTGAATTTGTTTGTACCCTGGCTGCACAGGCATGCAGCCCAGCAATATCTGATGGAATAGGACTTGCACATGGCGTATACTTCTCATCCTCATGTACATATATAGCTACATTAACTTTTTCATTTTCGTCGACGTTTTGGATAATAGGTGGAAAATAATAGTTTGGTAACTTAGGTAGTTTGTCCTTCCGAATATTTAGTGATTGCAAAGCTAATATGTTATATTTTTCTTCAGCTAACTGCTGTATAAGTTGATCCTTACCAGTTAGAATGGATCGACAATTCCATTGAAAAACTTTAAAATCTTTGTCCAACATTCAATTTTCAAACAAGAAGAAATAGTAATAGAAAATAACCAGAAAAAACAATTTTAAATGAAATTGAGATTCCCTGCGCAGTGAGTTTAAAGGCTACAAAAAACGAAGATCAGCCTGAAAATCTACACAAAAAGGAATAATTCAAACACACAAGGCTTAATGTATGTCAGCACATCGTCAATAAAATAAAAAATAGGCCTAGCGAAAACAGAACGGCCCAGAATCAAACGGTAGAAGACAGGCATAAAATCAAGCATCAGAACGCAAAAGATGACGCAAAATCAAACTCTGACGTCAGAAACAACCTACGTCAAAACCATTCTGGATTACCAAAGAACGAAAGTAAAGTCCATCCGAGGGTGCTCTTTTTGAATGACTCCATTCTTAACAAAGTTGAAAAGAACCGTCTTGGAAAATCATATGGATTTTCTGTGAATTGCCGCAAAACATACACGATGAAGGACATCAGAACGTCTCTTGAAGACGCTATGTCGAAACATGAACGATGCTTTGATGCTGTCGTCGTTCACTGCGGAGTAAACGATTTAAAGAAAGCATCCCTGAAGCATGCTCAGATCAGTTTGTGGAGACAATCACGAACATAAAAAAGGAACATCCTGTGAGCAAGATCATCGTCAGCAAGGTGGCCCCAGTTGAAGATTTACAACTGAACATCAAGGTGGACCTTTTCAATGCCCTACTTGGAATGAAACTGAACAATGTGAAAGATGTCTCCCTCATCAGCCATGCGAATCTCTCTCCCAACAAATGGAACCTCACTGATGGGATTCACCCTTCAAGCAAAGGAGCCAGGACCCTTGCAGTCAACATTGGGCGTCACATCAGAGGCCTTTTTTGGAAACAGCCACGGAAGTCGTCGAGACGTCCCCCTCCCACAACACCTAGGAGCTTCCACCCTTACCCTGAGGGAGGACAACGGTGGTCCAGTGGTCCATGGTCCAACAGATTTCACGTTCTCATGAACTATTAACTCACCACTCCTAGAAGTGTAGATGTGATCTTTTTCTTGCTGTCTACGTTATAAACCCTAGTCATTGACGATGTGTGTGTGTGTGTGTGTGTGTGTGTGTGTGTGTGTGTGTGTGTACACTCTCTCTCTCTCTCTCTCTCTCTCTCTCTCTCTCTCTCTCTCTCTCTCTCTCTCCAGTCGTGAGTAGGCGCACCATGAAGATGAAAATGAGACAACATTTTGCACTGGTGCGTGGAAAAATGACATCAGTTTCAAATGATTCGAACGGGCGAAAGAACAAGGTCAGGTAGGAAGCATTTCATTGTTTATAACTGACATCTGCATGTGTGGCATGCTAAAATCTTGCTTTACTGAAAGCATGGTGTGGCTGTGATAGAATCAGTATTGGCATGCATCACAAGCACGTAGAGCACGCAGGTAAACAAGCAAAACATGCCTAGGCCGTGGTAGGGAAACTGCCGCCGTGTTCCCGTGAAGCTGACCAGAGCCGACACTGTTTATTCAGGCCCAGTACCGGCTGTCGGGTAGGAGTCCCGCGACTAATTTTCTGTCAGTTGTAAAGGAAAGATACGCATGCCCAATTAGCACCAGGTTGAGCGTGATAGCATCAGGAACGCATGCTCTCCACTGAGTTGAAATTTCATTTCACTTTGTGTGTGTTTGTTAGTCTGTTTCAATCGTTTTTTGTTGACAAATCTTTGTGGTGCTTGCCATCATTGCGTATGAAAGAAGACCCATTCATGTTTCGTATCGTTCTGTCAGTCAAAGACCCCACAATCCAGTGACATCAATCGACCACAGTTCGTTGCATTCTGGCACAAAGTATTAATGAAGAAACACAGCATCCTGTTTTCACCACACTTTCAGCCAGACAGCTAGTATCACATTACGCGTAGGGAGGAAAGCTTGTGGGAGGTTAGCGCGAGGAAACTGGCATGTGTCAGCAGAAGTGCGCTGTTTAAACAAACCACGGCCATTCCATCCCTTCCCCTCCCGCGACCGATAGGCGGTCAGGGGTTATTGCCCTTGTCTTCAACTAAGAATGCCTCTGCAGACAAACGTGAGTAAACTTGAACAAACACATCAGGTCCAACGAATCCCCTCGACTCCAACACCAGAACACGGATCACAGCCTATCACTTCACAGATCTACAACACTTGGGCAGCTCTGGAACGAATCAAACTAGTAGGCATCCTTCAGTCTCGGAAGACTATGGAGTTGTGCTCTAGGTGTCTATTCTGGTACAGCGATGGGTGTGGCTGGCCAGTCCGACGCGGGAATGGCAGTCCCTGTGGCAGAGGGCACAGATGAAATCTGACACTGGTCTGTCTGCCTGGGCTGCAGCCTTTCTTCTCATTCTCTTTTCCCCCGTGCTGCTGAGCGAGTGTCTCTTCGAACTTGGAGAGACCTTTCTGCACAGTCTGTCTCCAGGCTGACCGTTCGAGGGCTGTTGCTTCCCAGTTGTTCTGGTCGATGTTCAAGGCTTTTAGGTCCCTCTTGCACATGTCTTTGAATCGCAGCTGTGGTCTGCCTGTGGGACGTTTTCCCTGCACAAGTTCTCCATAGAGGAGGTCTTTAGGGATCCATCGATCGTCGATGCGCACAACATGGCCGAGCCAGCGCATACATCTCTGTTTCAGCAGTGTGTACATGCTGGTGCATCCAGCTCTTTCCAGGACAGTGTTGTTTGGGACCTTGTCCTGCCAGGTGATGTTCAGAATGCGTCGGAGGCTATGCATATGAAAAGCATTGAGCTTTTGCTCTTGTCGGCCACGCAAAGTCCAAGACTCGCTGCCATACAGGAGGGTGCTCACGACGCAGGCTCTGTAGATCTGGATCTTTGTGTGCTCAGTCAGCTTGCTGTTGTTCCATGTTTTCTTTGTCAGTCTGGTCATGGTGGTAGCTGCCTTGCCGATGCGCCTGTTGAGCTCTGCATCAAGTGAGAGGGTGTCTGAGACAGTTGAGCCCAGATAAACGAAGTCATGGATGACATCCAGTTCATGGTCATTGATGCTGATGACTGGGGGAGAGTCAACATCCTGTCCCATGACCTGTGTTTTCTTCAAGCTAATGGTAAGCCTGAAGTCTTGGCAGGCATTGCTGAAGCGAGTCATGAGCTGCTGTAGGTCCTCGGCTGAGTGGGCGATTACTGCTGTGTCGTCTGCAAAGAGGAAGTCACGCAGGCACCTCAGCTTGACTTTAGTCTTGGCTCTTAGTCTGGAGAGGTTGAAGAGCTTTCCATCTGTCCTGGTTCGGAGGTAGATACTTTCAGCTGCAGGACCAAATGCATGTTTCAGCATCACAGCAAAGAAGATTCCAAACAGGGTGGGAGCCAGGATGCAACCTTGTTTCACTCTGCTCCCACGTTTGTCCACAGAGGAATCTTTAGTTGAAGACAAGGGTGATAACTCCTGACCGCCTATTGGTCGCAGGAGGGGAAGGGATGGGGGAAGGGATGGAACGGCCATGGTTTGTTTAAACAGAACACTTCTGCTGACAGCTGCCAGTTTCCTCGTGCTAACCTCCCACAAGCTTTCCTCCCTACGCGTAATGTGATACTAGCTGTCTGGCTGAAAGTGTGTTGAAAACAGGATGCTGTGTTTCTTCATTAATACTTTGTGCCAGAATGCAACGAACTGTGGTCGATTGATGTCACTGAATTGTGGGTTCTTTGACTGACAGAACGATACCAAACACGAATGGGTCTTCTTTCATACGCATTGCTGACAAGCACCACAGAGATTTGTCAACAAAAAACGATTGAAACAGACTAACGAACACACAAAGTGAATTGAAATTTCAACTCAGTGGAGAGCATGCGTTTCTGAAGCTATCACGCTCAACCTGGACCATATTGGACATGCATATCTTTCCTTTGCAACGGACAGAAAATTAGTCGCGGGACTCCTACCTGACAGCTGGTACCTGGCCAAAATAAACAGTCACTGTCGGCACTGGTCAGCTTCACTGGGAACACGGTGGCAGTTTCCCTACCACGGCCTAGGCATGCTTTGCTTGTTTATCTGCGTGCTCTACGTGCTTGTGATGCATGCCAATACTGATTCTATCACAACCGCACCATGCTTTTAGTAAAGCATGATTTTACCATGCCACGCATGCAAATGTCAGTTATAAACAATGAAATGCTTCCTACCTGACCTTGTGCTTTCGCCCGTTCGAATCATTTGAAACTGATGTCACAAATACACACACCAATGTAAATTGTTTTCTCATTTTCATCTTCATGGCGAGCCTACTCACGACTGGAGGGGGAGAGAGAGAGAGAGAGAGAGAGAGAGAGAGAGAGAGAGAGAGAGAGAGAAGAGAGAGAGAGCGTACACACACACACACACCCCACACACACACACACACACAACACACACACACACACACACACACACACAACACACACACACACACACACACACACACACACACACACACACACACACACACATTGACAGAAACCACACACCAACAACAGCGGTCGATGATGACTGACAAACTGACGTAGACACACTTTCATTTGTATCGAAGCATACATCAGACATGTCAACACATTCAAGTGCCGAGTTGGATGTGCTAGCTATGACTGGTGAGGTTTGTGCAGAGGATGTTCTAGGCTTTTTCACGGGGGTTGATACCAACGGAGAAAATGATGACACACTTTCATCTGTGCGCAAGCAAAGATCAGACTGATCTAAACATTCTTGAGCAGATCTTTTGACGGGTCGGCTTTTCTTTGTTTTCCGACGACCAAGAAGGCCGGCTGATTGAAAGAATCGACACGATGTACACTGACTCAAAGAAAGATCTGGATCGAAAGTTGTCCATATTTCTGTCATTCTCTCTATGTCACGAGCAGCATTTTCTTTTGTAGTATAACATTGAGAATGTGCTGACATGTGTCTCGTTTTTTTCAGTTTATGGCAGCATTTTATGCAGATACACTTGGACTGTTTGCCTTCTTCATCACCAGAAATATCTAGAGTGAAATACTGCAACAAATCATTGAAGAAGTTGACACAAAGTCTAGCGTTTAATCCTTTATCTTGTACCTTTCTGAGCACACGATTTCCACACACACGGCACAACAAATCTACACGTCTTTTGTGTTCACTGAAGTTGTGTTCAAACGCCTCCGCCATTGTTGGCGTTACAAACACGCAGGCGTACGCACGTACAAAAGATCGGAATGAAGTAGGCCTACACGTAAGCAACAAGACTGGCCAATGCAGGGTCGGTCACACACATGCGCACGCACGCGCGCACACACACACACACACACACACACACACACACACACACACACACACACATGTGTGTACACACACACACACACACACACACACACACACACACACACACACACACACACGCACAGAGAGAGAGAGAGAGAGAGAGAGAGAGAGAGAGAGAGAAGAAGAAGAAGAAGAAGAAGAAGAGCACCACACACGTACACGGCTTGCTGAGCTAACACTGCCTCCATAGACGTGCACGTGCCGGGTCCTGGCCAACTTATGAAAACAAACTTCTCTATGAAAAAAAACAACAACTCAAGAACGCGTGATGAACCGTAGCTGTATCAAACAGCACAAAAAAGAATCACAACACACAAATCACGCACACAGTTAATGATATCCGGTTATGGAGTGTGAAACAATAATAATCCGTAAAGCACAACAGGAACAGCACAGCATGAGAACACATGCTCCCTCGTGCAGAGCTGTGCTACACGGGGCGTTACCAGATGTGAGTCACGCAGGCTGCTTATCGCCTGCCAGGCAGGCAGGAGTAGGCTAACTAAAGAGCGCGATTTTCATCTCGGCCAGACAGCTGTGCTCCCTATGTTGAAGGCAGCTGATGTTGAGCCGTCAAAGACGACGGTGCCTTTCATGTCTTCGTGGAAGGATCTGATGATGCTGAGAAGTTTGGGTGGACATCCAATCCTGGGGAGGATCTTGAAGAGGCCATCCCTGCTGACCAGATCGAAAGCCTTTGTGAGGTCTATGAAGGCAATGAAGAGTGGCTGCCTTTGCTCCCTACATTTCTCCTGAAGTTGTTTAAGGGAGAAGATCATATCTATAGTGGATCTGTTGGCACGGAAACCGCACTGCGATTCAGGATACACTTGCTCTGCAAGTACTTGGAGCCTCTTCAGAACTACCCATGCAAAGACTTTCCCAACGATACTGAGGAGAGATATGCCGCGATAATTATTACAATCATTTCTGTCGCCTTTGTTTTTGTACAGTGTGACGACGTTAGCATCCCTCATGTCTTGTGGTACTTCGCCTTCATTCCAACAGAGGCAGAGGATTTCATGCAACTCGGTGATGAGTGTCTCTTTACAGCACTTCAGTACTTCGGCGGGAATACCGTCTTTCCCTGGTGCCTTGCCAGAGGCAAGAGTCCAGGGCTTTGTTGAGTTCGTCAATGGTTGGTTCTCTGTCAAGCTCTTCCAGCTCTGGTAGGCGCTCTATGGAATTCAGGGCGTCTTCTGTGACTACATTTTCCCTTGCATATAGCTCAGTGTAGTGTTCTATCCAGCGCTCCATCTGTTGTTCTCTGTCCTGAATCACCTCCCCTGTAGCCGATTTCAAAGGGGCAGTTTTCTTTTGCGTTTGGCCCAATGCCTGCTTGATGCCGTCATACATCGCCTTAACGTTGCCTGTGTCAGCTGCGATCTGAATCTGGGAGCCGAGCTCAAGCCAATAATCGTTGTCGCATTGCCTGGCACACTGCTGAACTTTGCTGCGATTAGCACGGAGAACCCGGAGGTTCTGCTCACTGGGATTGGTTTTGTATGCTGTCAGGGTGTTTCTCTTGGCCTCGATGACTGGTGTCATTTCTTCTGAATTGGCTTTGAAGAAGGAAAGGGGAGAGAAACGGAACGAAAATCGAATTTGATGTTGTCAACAGTTCTATTGACTGAAGTCTGACTGGGGATGGACAGAAAAATGGAAAAGACTCAGACTTTGGTATGGAATGATGAAAGTATCAAGAGACAGAAAGAGGATTTGTCATAAAGAATAGCTGGAGTAATGGGTAAAAGGTGTCCACGTTCACTACATTTAACTGTATCATAATTTCATTCAAGAGTAACTTTACTTGGGGTGGGGTGGGGGAGAGTACAATATCCCTGTATCGCCAGCTTCATCGCCCATTTTCACACCAATCCAAACCTCTGTGATTTTTCACAAACCTAACAAATCATTGTTCGGCTCAAGGTGGAATCAGCAAATGACATAATATCGTATGTGGGTTAAATTCAGTGCATGAAACACGTGAATAGTCGCAATTCAAAGTCACATTATTTTGCAACCCAGACGATTGCCACACGCACCCACCAGCTCGCCTCACTGCTCTCTCTCTCCCTCTCTCTCTCTCTCTCTCTCTCTCTCTCTCTCTCTCTCTCTCATGTACGTGTGAAAATGTTTGACCTAATCCACAACTATGCTTCTAATGTCCTTCTGCTAAGAAGACAGGAGACAGACAGTGACAGAGACCCTGTGAGCAGCACGTCAACACACATTCAGTCCCTGGCTTATCTGAAGGTAGAAACAGCAGCCAGGCTTTGAAACAAAAGTGGTCTGTCAATGGCTGGAAAACCACTGTGTGTGTTGTCATATATATTTGAATACTTCTAAAGCCCCATGTTCCTTTACTTTATGAATGAGACAGAGCAGTCAAAGTATTCCAGTTTTCTTTGTGCCACGTTATTCTGGTCTTGTCAAATGCAAAGGTTCAATTCTAGAAGCTGCAGGCAAAATGAAATCAAACAGTTTCTGAATATTCCGAGTTGCTCGTCCAATAAATATTGTACGTCAGATGTATTGTAAAGTGTGTAAGGTACTGGTTTAAGTAACACCGTTAACAGTCGCTAGACTGAGCAGACAAGCCTACGACATGATGCTGCAACAATGTGAGTTAGGAAAGTTAACTGGGCCTTTAAGATAAAGAAAATGTTACTAGAAAATGGGTTTGCTATAATGTGGTTAAGCCAGGGAGGTGGAAACGAAATTGTCTTCATATGTGAATTCAAAAATAGATTGGTTTTCCCGCATAGACAAAACTGGCATGGCCAACTAGATGGGCATGATAAATGTTACTGGTCCCTATCCTTAAAAAAATAACTTGAAGGCAGAAAAGTATTTATATTTAGTGCCTAATTGGTGGCAAGGAGGCATGCTTGCGAGATTCAGAAATAAACACAGGGATTCATTGCTAACTAAGTGATGTTGCTATTGATAATTCATATCCAAAGTGTAATGATGTGGCAATTAGAGACGATAAGTTACATTTTTTGTTCACTTGCCCCCCTTATGGGAATATCAGAAACAAATCAAGACTCTTTGATCATATTATAGTCAAGGGCCGAATCCTTAGCTATCATTTTGCAAATAAATGATGAAGCATTGTTAAAGATACTGGCAAAATGTATAACAGAAGCTCTAGACACACTTAAGAGACTGATGTAGGTATAAAAGTTCAAAGCATTGAAGGGACATCAATTATTTTTCTAATTTTCAGATTACTTATTTGACCTTGGAGCTTGATGGTACATGTCTGCCTCATGAATTGCCATTGTCAGTGCTCCTCAGGCCATGACATAGTATTTGGTGACCAGTCCTGATGCTGTACTCCCACTCTGCTTCAAACTGTTGAATGTTATATCTGTCTATTTGTCTATCTATCTATCTATCTATCTATCTATCTATCTATCTATCTATCTATCTATCTATCTATCTATCTATCTGTCTGTCTATTTCTCTCTCTCTCCTCTCTCTCTCTCTCTCTCTCTCTCTCTCTCTACATATATATATATATATATATATATATATATATATATATGTGTGTGTGTGTGTGTGTGTGTGTGTGTGTGTGTGTGTGTGTGTGTGTGTGATTGATTGATTGATTGATTGATTGATCTTTAATACACAAGGATGAAGATTTTAGGCCAAAGCCTAGTCTTATAATCTGTCCTTGGCATGCATACATTATTTCAACACATATCATTCATACTGACAATTCAACATAGCAACATGGTAATCTAATTCTACAATGATAAGCAAGCTATTCATAAAAGTACTAATGAGATGGGGGATGGTAAAACAGAAGGAAACTTACAAACAAACAAACAAACAAAACTACAGAGAGAGAGGTCAGAGGAGGGTGGGGAAGAGAGAATGGTAGGTAGGGGGAGGAGAAAAGGGATGGTAGACAGAGTGGGAGTGGGGATGAGCGATTTTAACGGAGTAGGCTTTATGTTTAGACAATTTATTCAAAGTATGGTTCACAGAAGACTTTGCAAATGGGTGCTAATCATTGTAATCGAATAATTAAGTTACTGAGACATAAAATGTTCATGCAAATATTCCTTGAAAAGTTTTAAAGTATTCATATTTTGTAGATTCGGTGGAAGTGAGTTCCAGACATATGGTCCAAAGTAAGCTAGGCTTGTTTTGTATAGATCAATGCGTGGGTGGGGAAGAAGG
Organism: Conus canariensis; assembly: GCA_033310375.1. Classification (NCBI taxonomy): domain Eukaryota; kingdom Metazoa; phylum Mollusca; class Gastropoda; order Neogastropoda; family Conidae; genus Conus; species Conus canariensis. The sequence goes on from CM065742.1 coordinate 44,312,617, forward strand.
AATTTTGTTTAGCCAGAAAAAAGCTGTTCGATCTTGTAAAAAGGGCATTGATGTAACATAGTATAGTATCTGTCAAGATTGTAAACATAAATGATGCCTTGTTGAATTCCAATTGCCTATTCAGAGGAAGTATGTTCAGCGCTTTTAGTTTTTCGTCTGTTGTTAGAGATACAGCTGGATGGAGTAGCTTTGCTGCACGTCTATGGAGAGAATTCAGCCTTATTGTGGACGTCACTACTTCCGTCCCACACTGTTGAAGCGTAATTGATACGTGACATTATGTGTGCATTGAAGAAAAGTTTAAGCACATTACTGTTGACGTAGCGCTTTAATTGAGATAACAGGGAAAGGTGTTTTGAGACTACCTTACATACGTTATTGAGATGAGATTGCCATTTCAATTCTTTATCTATCGTTAACCCTAAAACACGATGCTCGTCTACCTCCCCGATAGAAGTGCCATTCAACTGAAGTTTTAGGCAAAGAGGAGTCAGTTGGTGTTTTTGACGGGTGGAGAGAGAGAGAGAGAGAGAGAGAGAGAGAGAGAGAGAGAGAGAGAGAGAGAGAGAGAGAGAGAGAGAGAGATGTTAATGGTGTCTGTAAATGAAACTGAAACACAAGCCGTGTGTTGCAATATTGAAGCTGCTTTTATAGTGCACACATCTGACAGTGATGCTGAGGGAAACTGCTCTTCTTGCAGGTATGGGCAACGTCTCTCTACCGTTTTCTCGTGGAAATCAAACAGGAAAAAATGACACTCATGTGAAACATTCTTTCGCTGTACCAGCCTACAATCTAAGGACATGTTTTATCGATTCAAAGATGAGACACATTACGGTCAAACATGCAAAAGGTCATGCGTACTTTCAAACCACCGAACAAGGGAAGGAACTCGCATGTGCAGTCACCCTTCAAGTTCCCACCACCAGATTCGTGAAGCTGCAAATAAATGAATGTAGCAAATCCATACATTTCTGCATCATAATTTGTACGGTTGGTGAAGAACCCTGCACTGATGATATTCACTTCCTATGTAAGTTTAAACAAATGTGGCTGACCCCAATATACAGTGTGACACACCGAATGAGGCTCAGGTTGAAACACCACAGCGATGGCCACTTGATAACACACAAAGTCTCTTTCTCCTTCTCTGTTGTTGAGAGGTCCGAGTTACCAGGTCTTGAACTCATTTCTTTGTCTCCATATGATGGTAAATATTTTTCTTTTTCCATGCTGTTCTCAGCTTCCTGAAACTTGCCTTATGCTTTCTACTCGTTGTTTCTTCAGTAAATATAGAAGTAATCGTTTCGTATTCTAGCTTCATTCATTATGGTAACAAAAATCCATCGACAAAAAATTGAAAGAAGAAACTAAATCAACAATGTAATAATCTGCTATTTTCAAACGAAAGATTGGTAGAAAAAAAAGTTGAGCACGAAATGGTAAGACAGTAATGGTTAACATGGCCTGCAATAAGCGTGACATTTCTGTGGACTCTCAGGATATGTTCAGACCACAGGCTGGGATGGCGTTTCCATGTTATCAGGTCGGCCGAAAGGCTGTGTTACCATAACTCCACCCACTGGTCACCTCATCTTCCTTGGTGTCCTCAATATAAGCATTGTAGACGGCACACTGTTCCGATATTCTGGTCAGTGTCGATCTATGTGTTGTGCACCGCATTACAAGAACAGCATGATTCACCAAGCATCTCTCTTTCCTGAAAAAGTGACCACGGACGTCCAGAACCAGGATTATGCTTTATCTCTGCACCTGCACAGACGTGGAGTGGCAATGGAGCGATATGGATTCAGAGCTCGATATTCATTTCATTCCATCAAGCTGAAGCCGAGACTGGTTGATAGTGCACAGAGAAAGTGGAACTGTTCATCATCTGTGTGGCCTGACTTGGTCAAACACTTTCCATGTGACCTGATTCCTCAGTGCTCAGAGTCTGAAGACGAGGCTCTGTGTCTCTACACCACTGAACAATGTGGCGCAAGCCAGGTATGTCTCATAACAATTCTTTTAGAATAAAGGCCTACAGAGTTTATCTTGTAACAAATGACATTAGAGAGCTAGTATGGAAACAGTAAGCTAGGGAGAAAACGCAGCATGCAGAGTGCACAACCATTAGTTCTAAAGCATACTGTCAGTCAAGTGACACATGCCGTTATTCTGGCAGTAGGCAGTGTAAGTATCTCATGAAAGAAAACAACGAACAGATAGCAGGTAATTCTCTTGACAAAATGAACACAGTGTAGGCATCTTGTCAAAGTGCACAATAAGTATTTGCCTACGTGGGGGAGGGAGAGAGAGAGAGAGAGAGAGAGAGAGAGAGAGAGAGAGAGAGAGAGACAGACAGACAGACAGACAGACAGACAGACAGACAGACAGACAGACAGACAGACAGACAGACAGAGAGAATGTGTGTGTATCCCATTTTTACGTATTATCCTACATTTGGCGTGTCATACTGTTTTTCACGTGCTGTAAAAACAAACAAACAAAGAAAAAAAACCCAAAAACAATATGGCCATAAGTCTTCTCTGTAGCTGTGTTTTGCATGTATCTTCGACAATTCAGAAATGCATTCCCTTTTTTTGTCGAATGGTAATGGCATAGTTTTCATTGCAGTCCATTTGTTTTCTGACATATGGCATAAAAGCATCTGTTCTGAAGCTGTAGGCCTGTTCATATTTCCAGAAGCCTTCCTGAGGCTATCCCTTAACTGAAAATCATTTCAACAAAGTTACTGAGGAAACGCCGTCCCAACTGAGAAAAAAAGAAGAAAATGTAACCAGTCCAAATCCAGTCGTCAAAATTTCAGTAATTCCTTCTTGAATTCATGAAATATTTAAAATATGTGCCTTGAAACACCACGTACGTACATACACATACAGGAACTATGAGTCTTTCAAAAAGCTGAAAAGGCTGATGTTAGCAAATACTAAAGATGACACTCACCCCCACCACACCCATTAGTTTCGCTTGCTTCTCCTTATGCGAATGAACACATCCCATGTCAAATAACTGAACGTTTGAGCAAGTGATTGAACTTTCTCAGCGATCTAAGCAGATCGACGACTCTTGCATCGTCATGGTTGTTTTTGATTGTGCTTGATTATGTATATTTCCAGCGAACGTAAGTAATTTCATTCCTAACACAAATGTGACTGTGCACCCGTATGATGGCAACACGTTCCTACACTGGTTATACGCATGCCATACTTTTTTGTACACATTCTTACCGTATAGCGCATGAGGTGGCTACATAATGTACACCTTGTGATGAACCACTCATTATGAAACTTGTTCTTGCAGACTGGTGAGATTTGCAGGACATAGCACAGAAGCACACAATAGCAGATTCTATGTACAGCATATTCAGATTTTAGTTTTCATCAGATGGTGATTATTTCGTTCCTAAAAGGATGATTACTCTTTATTCATTTAAACATTTTGTGGGGAAGACAGACCCAGCTTGTATTCCTTTTTGTAGCACACACGGAGTAAATTTTTTGACTAACATGCATGAAATCGGATATAACATTGCAACAGTTCTTGTACGGCTCTTAGTGTTTACCCAGGCTATAAACAATATAGGATGAAAACGAAATGGCTCAGGACTTATATTATTATTGGAAAGAATACAAAATAACCATAGTTATGAGGACTGAAGCTCTATGACAAAAGCCTAACTGAATTTTGCATAGATGTTAAGTAAACATGCTCTCAGACCTACAGATCTAAGTTTTAGGAACAAAACAGAGTGGTACATAGTTCTATACAAACATGCAATAGAAACATGTTCTTTTGCCCATTCGTTTCTTCGATCCTCAGTGGAACATAAATGAATTGTAATCAAAAGCATGAGAGAGATGATGAGGTGGACTGTAGAGATGCCAGCAAAAATACATGTCAATAATTTTGCGTTGTTCTGCGTTGTTATGGAAGGAAGTGTAGAGTACAGTCCTGTCATACAGTCTCAGAGCAGAATGGAAATCCGTAGCATCATCTTCATCATCCTCATTCTCATCGATCAGCATACAAAAAAGTCTCCATGTCTGTGGCCCTTCATGTCCTGCTCTCATGGTGACTTGTTTTGATGTCCTCTCCAAGTCTGTGGCCTTGGCATGATTTCGTTGGGGTCACTGAGTATCGGCAAGTCTGTGAGAGCTGTCGTTGGACGGACGTGGTGGCACCCTCCGGAGGGAGAACTCACTCACACTGGCTCTGCGACTGAGCAATTATTATTATCAGTAGGGGGCTTAGTAGGTGGTGTCCTCCGTATGTTGGATCAGAACAGGCGCCACTGAACACCACCGGCAGCAATGCAATGTTTCCTCTGGCGTGTTGCCTCTTGGCGACTTGACATTGACTGCTCCTGGAGGATCACCGGTGCTGGGACTGTGGTAGGACTCACCAGGCTGTGGCTGTGGATTGGGTGTCAGAATGAGCGGCATGGGTTCACTGCCAATGAGGTGGCACAGACGATGGGACAGCAAAAACAAAAACAAAAACAAACAACACCTTAATGTGAAACAGGAAAAAAGGATCATTTGTAACTGAAGCCCATCCATGAGTATTTTGTAATGGTAGAATACTCTCTCTCTCTCTCTCTCTCTCTCTCTCTCTCTCTCTCCTCTCTCTCTCTCTCTCTCTCTCTCTCTCTCTCTCTGTAGTAGAGGAGGAAAGAAATGCTAATTATGCGCACATTTGCATTACTCTTTGTATGAGAGCCATGTAATTCTCACTCGCTGCTTCCCCTCCTTTTTTCTCAAATCTTACAGCATGAAGCTGGGGGGAGATGCTACACGTTCAGAAGACTACAGACACACAGTCCTCGGAGTTGGAAAACTGCTGCCGTGGCCTGTCGCAGACGTCACGCTGTTCTCGTCAGTTTGGAGACGTATCAAGAATGGGTTGCCATTGAAGACCTTTTACGATACGCCTTAACTGGTGCATTAGTCTTCGAGAAACGTGGACGTTTTTGGATTGGTGTGAAACCTACTCGAATCACGACTGGAATCAATCAGAATTTGATGTTGTCCTTTTTTCCCCTTTTATTTCCTTTTTTCGATAAATGATACACTGCATCTTGATTCAAAAGATAAATCAGTCTCGCTGTCACTTTCATTGAGCAGGTGTCATTGTGTGCGGACGTGTCCATAAATGCTACACCACATCTGCTAAGTTTTGAGACCACACTGTGCATGATTTAAAGCTTAATGACTAAGGTACGATAATTTAAGAAGACTACGACTCAGAAGATGTCTGACTTGCGCATTAGCCCAACGAGGTGGTCAGACCTTGGGTACCTACCTAACATTGTCTGTGCCTTTATTATCATTGTGTGTGCCTCTGTGTGTGTGTGTGTGTGTGTGTGTGTGTGTGTGTGTGTGTGTGTGTGTGTGTGTGCGTGCGTGTGTGTGTGTATGTGTGTGTGTGTGTGTGTGTGTGTGTGTATGTGTGTGTGTGAGTGTGCATGTGTGTGTGTGTGTGTGTGTGTGTGTGTGTGTGTGTGTGTGTGTGTAGTGAGTGTACATGTGTGTGCGTGTCTGTGCGAGCGCGCGCGCGCACGTGTGTGTGTATGTGTGTGTGTGCGTGTGTGTGTGTGTGCGTGTGTGTGTGTGTGTGTGTGTGTGTGTGTGTGTGTGTGTGTGTGTGTGTGTGTGTGTGTGTGCGTGCGTGTGGAGTGTACATTGCGTCATTGTGTGCAGATGGCTCAAGACTGTGATGATGGTGGGAGTGGCTGAAATTGCATGCAACTAGAGTGCGAGAACGCGGTATTAATGAAATGAAGAATTCCAGCCTGCCTGTTTCCTAACATACACTTTCATCATCATCATCATCTAAAGTCCAGCTGACAAATAGTCGAAGAGCACAAACCTGCTTTTTGAGACTTAACCCATGATCAACTTTCAGGCGCAACAAAAACCTTAAAAATCTATTCGCTCTAAACTGAACAAACTGACACACGTGAGTCACCTGGTTTCTTTCATTCCTCAAAACCCAGCTACAAAATCTATCTTCTAACCAAGTCGGACACCACCCTACATAGCCACAAGGGCTTGTTCAAAATAAAACGTAAATTCTCCCGTCAGAGCCACAACATTGAACATGATGTTCACTGCAAAATGTGTGGTAAGATTTATGTAGGTGAGAAATCCCAATTATTCTGTGCGAGCGTTTCTAAACACCTGGCCTCATCCACCATCACAGACACAAACCAGTCGCTCTACACTTCAACCATTTCCATCAATCACCTTCAAGTTCGTGACAACTTTGAGTGCAAGAATCCCATCTTTCATTTCAATTTTTGTCCACAAATCCAGTGACAGATATCAAATTTGTTTTTAAAAAAAGGAATGATTTACACGATAAGGCATTGAATGCCCAGTTTTCCCTAGATAGGTCGCAGCTTTAAATACCTCACTGTACCTCACTTGTTAAGAGAAGTAGGTCAGAGATTCAAATAATTGCCTGTACACTGAGGCGAGTCTGTTTGCTTTGCCACACTCTCACTGGTTCAGGTAACTCAACTTTTTGAAGACAACAAAAATGATTCAGTTGCCTGGGCTGACTTCTCAGTTGACCACATATTCCAGCTTTTCATTATCTGCCACTCAAGGAGGTCAGTCTACCACTGCACCTAGGTTTTGCCCACAAACCATGCTCTGTGTGAGTGCTATATATTTGACGAATGGATGCTATCTCCTCCGAAGTGTGGTGAACAAACCACCGATCCTTGAACAGAACACACACTTTATGATCTTTATAATCTTCTACTGTATGTCAGTTGGACTTGAGATGATGATGTAAGTGTGTGTTGGTGGAAGAGGACATGGGTCCTGTTTCATCTAAATGTTGGGCTTCTAAGGCAGTTATTCTGGACACAGCTGTTTTGCAGCTGATAGCATCATTGCCAACAGTACTGGGATGTTCACGGTTCGTGAAAAAACGTTTTGTGTGTTTGCAGAGTGAAATGTTATTTGTCTGAGCAGAGTCACCTCAGTCACAGTAATTCAGAGTATGGAACAGCGTCTCTTATTATTGGTTGTGGGAAAATGTATAATCCACGTATGAATTTGTGTCAGTGGGCTTGTATAAAACTGTTCTGAGTGATCTGTCTTTGAGAGAGATGAAGATGCAAGGAACATGACTGAGTTTTAAATGGTGTACGTCAGCTTGATGGATGGGTGAAGGTTCAGATCAATGTTTAGGAAGTTAGGGAGATGTTACCGCACAAAACGTCACCACTGCACAAAATGCCACATTATTTTGTGCGGTTATTCACTGTGACAATTTGTGCACCGCTATGCCTTTTTTTTTCCAAATCATTGCTGTACAAATTGTCACACGCCCTCTCTTATCTGTGTGGGTGTGGGTGTGTGTGGATGGATGGATTGGTGGATATACTCTATGATGTCCACTTAATTTTTGTGTGTTTTTCAATTTGGCTTGCAATATATAATTTTCAATTTTGTATATGATAGTGCATTTGTTTACGAGGTGACAGCCCAGACGAGATGGTTAGGAGGCTCTGACTTCAAAGATGTGGAAAATATTGCAAGAGAAAGGAATTGGTTGCTTAAGGTCCAAGGTCAAGTTCAAGGTCACGCAGATCGTTGACGTTTTGTGAGCAGTATAAAATATCTTACCTAGTCAACAAACAAAATTTGAAAATGTTGTATTAAGTGGTTCAAGAAATATTGCAGAGCTCAAGAAATATTGCAGTGTGTGTGTGTGCGCTGCGCCCAACGGGGGCGAAGCGCACACGAGTTGCTGTCAGTTGTTGTCCCCAAGGCTATGCATCTGTGTAACAAGTTTGGAAAATCTAGCTTGAAAGATGTGGAAAATATTGCAGGAAAAAGGAAATGGGTGTTCAAAGATCAGCGTGACCTTGACCTTGACCTTTGACCTTGAGTTTTTTTGCGAGCAGTATCAGCATACCTTACCTAATCAACAAACAAATTTGAGCAGGCTGTCTTAAGTGATTGAAGAGACATTGCCGAAAATGTCCGTTTTGGCCGATGTGGGACACACACACACACACACACACACACACACACACACACACACACACACACACACACACACACACACACACACACACGCACGCACGCACGCACGCACGCACGCACGCACACACACAGACACACACAAAATCGAAAAAAACAGACACGAACGAACTTAATAGTCTGCTCGTTTTCTTGAAAGCGGCGGAATTACAAGACTGACAAAGGTTGTGACATTTTGTGCAATACGGATACGGATACGGATGATTTATTCAATATAGGCCACGGCCCCTTATGAAGGGGTGGATTACACATGCACATAAAGTGATACCATAAACATATCAAGAAAAAAGGAATGAAAAACAGTACTTAGTCAAGAACATGCTAAACTCCGGCGTTTAGAAGCTTTATATAAGTACAATGCAAGCTTTTTTACAACATTTTCTTTAGTGCAAGACATGAGTAAGATGAGTCTAAACAAGGATGGTTGTCGATAATAACTAGAAGGAATGAATTCATCTCTAAGATCACTCAAGGCAGTACACTGCAGTATAAAATGAACTTCATTTTCACACGCGTTTTTACATAATGGACAGGTAAGATCAGCATTGGAATGTTGCCTGTAACGAAAATGATGAACTAAGATATCCGATATTCCAAATCTAAACCTTGTCACTATAAATTTCAGATGTCTGTCCATTTTCATTGACAAGTAAGTCGGAATACAGTGTAAGGAGTTATATTGTCTATACAAATCAAATCTAGCACTATCATTCATGTGAGAATTCCATTTTTTGCCATCTGCTATCAACCAGCCTGGCACGGAGCGTTCGAATAAAGGTCGGCTCATCTCCTACTCCTTGATTTAACCAGGCATACCCAAAACCCAGTTCATGTAATCTAATTTTCATTTTCGTGGCCCAGTTTATTTTTCCCCTGGCATCTAGGTTACGTAGCATGTTGTAAGCTTTCTTCGGTAATCTACAATCATTCATTTGTATCAGTTTTAACCAGTACCTAATACATCTAACTGTGGAATTCAAGTATATTGGGTATCTATTAGTTTCCCCCGTAAACCAAATCATTGGACGTTTGTATTGACACACCAAGGAACCTCTTCAGGGCAAATAAATGGACTTTCTCACAATCGACTGCAGCTTTATCCAAACCCCAAATTTCAGCACCGTACTGAACAATGGGTTGGATTTGGGAGTCAAATAATTTCACAAATACTTCGAATGACTGATTTCCTAAACTTGATAGTTTCCTCATTATACACAAAACAGCGTGCTTTGCTTTACTCGCAAGATCTTTACAAGCAAAGTTAAAACTTAATCGGGTTGAAAAATAGATTCCCAAATATTTGTATACATTCACGACTGGCATAGTTATTCCGTTATAATTCCAGTGTTCTCTTGCTCCCAAATAGCCACCCTTTCTGAATACAATTATATTACTCTTCTGCATATTTACTTTCAGTTGTAGAGAAGCAGCAGCACGCCCTAAATTATTCAACTGTGTTTGTAAACCAATAACTGTTTCAGATAACAAAACAACATCGTCTGCTAGAAGAAGTATAAACAGTTCTAAAAGGTCCTCCGTAAATTGGGCTCCATGTCTACCATTATTTATAACTACAGATGTTAATTCGTTAATAAACAAAGAAAAACGAATAGGACTACATACGTCACCTTGTTTAACACCACTAGTACACATAATATAATCTGTCAATTTCCCTCCACTTCTTACTCTAGATTTTACACAGTTATACATACTTACTATACATTTAAATAATTTACCATGAATACCATTTTTTAACAAGAAAGGCCATAAGATGCTTCTGTTAATAGAATCGAAAGCTTTTTCAAAATCAATGAAAGCAACATATAGTTTACGATTGAAAGAGAATTGCTTTTGAATTTTGTGCAATAGTGAATTAGAAAATGGGGCATATGTGCACAAATGTTTACAACTGCGAGTTGTGACATTTCGTGCAGTCCTTCACTGCACAAAATGTCACAACTGGCACAAAATGTCACAATTATGACATTTTGTGCAGTGGTGACATTTTGCGCGGTAATGGAAGTGGCTCCTAGGCCATGATTTATGTGCCATTTGCAAATCTGGACTTGGGCCTGTCTTATGGTGTTGTTGGTTATGTGGCCTTTTGTGCAGAAAAAAAGGTAAGGGCCTTAAGTTCACCAGCGTGAGGACTGGAAATTGTTAACATTGTTGTCAGACAGTTGTCTGTGTTTTTGTCTGTATGGACAGCTGTTTGTTCCTTTTCTCTTAATTGTAAAATCAGTTTAACTTCTTAAGACAGCATATACAAGTACATGACTGGCAGCCTGAGAGAGAGAGAGAGAGAGAGAGAGAGAGAGAGAGAGAGAGAGAGAGAGAGAGAGAGAGAGAGAGAGACAGACAGACAGACAGACAGAGACAGAGACAGAGAGCATTTGAGGGAAGCTCAGCATATAATACAAGATGACCTTTTCTAAGGTTCTGTACAATTTACCTGGGACTTTGTTGGATAAGACAGTAACAGTTCTATAGGGCTATAATCATATTGATAATAATATATGCTCAAAGTCATTCATAATTCAGTTCTGCTCTTCAAACATTGCTTATATCTGTACAGCTATTTGTGGCAAACCAAAACTGCGTTGCCCTCGTCTGCTGGTTTAATGACAATATCCTGTCATTGTCTCTGTGATTCGAGAACTTTCTGTTCTTCCAGTAAGAGGCAGGATTAATGGACAGTTCGAATTTCATTTTGGGTATTTCTTTTGTTTGCACTTCATTAATGTAAAGTTTGACTGAATTGGTCGAAGGATGGTTGGTGGAGGACTGGGGCCTGGAAAAGGTGGATGAAAATGTCTGAGCTATCGGAGTTAGGGCTAGGGTACATTTTCAAGGACAGCCATCCACCATAGATTCCTGAGGAAAACAAAAACAAAAAAAACACGGCATCATTGTGGTCTTGGTGTTTGTTAGTGGTGGGTTAAATTGGGATCAGTTTTGAGACATTTTGCCAACACTGATCTTTCACCGTTGGAGTGAGTGATGTTATCAGGGATGCAGTGAACAAGGTGGTGGTGGTGTCCTTAATTGCAAAAAGATCCTGTCTTCCATGAAAGCAAAGGCACTGAACAGTGCCACCTCTACCAATTGCATTACGCAGTGGTACTCAGTGTGATAAATGATGAACTAAGGCCTACAACACTGTCCATAAACAATCTTCTTAAGCTAGAAAGAATTCAAAACGAAGCAATGAGGCTGAGGTTTGGGACTTACATAAGACACATCAATTGAGACTATACCATACCTGCTTGACCTTCCTACAATGCAGGTCAGACACAAGCTAGAACAGGTGAAGGCATATTTTAGAGGACTTGAAAATCCCCAAAACCTACACCAAGAAGCAGAAAGGAAACCAAAGGTACTCGTCACAGATGTGCAAACGCATGGATGAGTCAGGCAATATACTGCTTGTTTGCCAGCTATCAGAACTCACAGAAAAGAAGGAAAAGGGTAAAAAGTATCCAGACCACTTCAAACACTTCTACCATATTTACATACACACATACATATCTATTATGTAATATATATAAATATATATATATATATATATTATACCAAGTCGAGTCAAGTCAAAATGATCTTTATTGAGGGTTAAAGAATAAACTTTCCACCTTTTTTACAAACTGCCCTCATAAACAAGAAAGAAACTAATTCAACATATAAGCACAAGCTCAAATAACATTTTAAAGCACATAATTTCTATGATGCAAATACATAACTCTCATATGAAATATGAAACAATGATGAAACTATTATTTCATGATTGTTTCGTATTTCACCCCACCACATGGACTAACAACAGATGAGTCATTTTCGTTCTTTGTTTGTACTGTCTTAAATGTTAAATGTGATTTTTTTTTTTCGCCTGAAGAAGACCCAAGAGGTTGAAATGCATCGTGTCTTGTCATGTGCTTTGTTTGTCAATGTCATTGGCGGTAACTAACACCCTCTCTTTCTAAATATTGTTGGAACTTCAAGTTCAAGCACAGAGAGAGAGAGAGAGAGAGAGAGAGAGAGAGAGAGAGAGAGAGAGAGAGAGAGAGAGAGAGAGAGAGAGATGGGGATACGGTGATCGTATGATGGAAATGACTTCAATTGATGCGCAGAGTTTCTATCAGATGCATTTTTAGTGCTTTTTTTAAATGCAGGTTTTGAGGGACATGAATTTATGGAGGAAGGCAAATTATTCCATGCGGTCCCTCCAGAGTTCAGAAAACTTGATTTATAAAGATTACATCGAGGTCTGGGAAGAGACAGTTTATGTGTATGCCTGTAACTATTGAAGACAAAGCTTTCAAAGATTATCTTCGGGGCTGCTCTATTCATTACATTGTACATGCACAAGCATTTGTTGAGGTAAAGTCTGTCTTTAAATGGAAGAATATCGAAAGTTTTGTAATCACTCTTTGTCAAGGTATAGGATTTCAGGTAAATTAATTTAATGGCGCTTTTATGCAGACGACTTACTACTTTCAGATTAGTTTCACTGGCATTATCCTATAACGTGGATGCATAATTGATAAGAGAAAGAATGTGCCCATGAAAGAATATCTTTCTGGAGTGAAGTTTAGAAACATTTTTATCTTTCAAAGTTGATATATTCTCTTAGAAACACGTTTTCCAAGATCGGCAATGTGGTAAGACCAAGATAAATCGTTGTCAATGATAACACCTAAAACTTCATACGATGTAAACTCTTCAATCTTTTGTCCTTGGGCATGTAATAGCGCAAATGAGGATGTCATTTTCTGTCGTTTCTGGCGTGTTGTGACATACATGCATTTAGTTTTACTAGCACTGAGGGACAAATGATTCATTTCTGTCCATGTAATTAGCATGCTAATATTTTTCTGCAGGTTATTTACCAGTTCAGTAGGGTTACTACTGTGAGATTGTAATGAGGTATCATCATCAAACATTTCACAAACACATTCTATAAACAATGGTACGTCTATTTGACGCCAGGAGCGCAGACACAACCAGCCGTGTCTCCCTGATGAGTTCCGATCCAGCGGACGAAAGGCCTCGGAGCAGGCAATACAAATATATCTGCCTTCAAAAGGGATTACGATGGTTCCCTTATGCAGCTAGTAAAGAGTTTTCATATCTGTAATATATTTTCTTAATTTCATGTTCCCAGTTTCTCCATCTTCAACCCCCCCCCCCCCCCCCCCCCTCCTGAAGTCCAAATCTTTGACAAGTCATTACTATGAAGACAGTTGAGTTGTTGGCCTGCACTTGTTTTCCCCCACTATTAGATTGTTCGTCTATGTATTTGTCTGACTTTATTCAAGTTTAAAAGGCTGTGCCAGTCTTGAATAAAAGTTACTCTGTGTTAGGTTTTCTTATAGGAGCAAAAGTTACCCCACTTGTTTATTGTTTACTGTTCCCTGCCTCATTTCATTTCCAATTTCGTTTCGATTAAAACGAGGTTATTTGTATTTGTTTCTGTCCGTCTGTGTGTTTGTCTTTTCATCTCCCTTGCATCCTTGGGTGGATCCTCAAGCGTAGGCTCAAGGATTGTCCCCTACATTTTATACTATTTGCATAATGTCATTAGTTTTTCAGCAACTTTTTTCCTCCCCACACTCGTTTGGTTTCCTTTACTACCACCCTTCACTGGCTGCTTTGGGGGTGCTATTGGATTCTTTTTTGCACCCTTGGTGGTGAAACACCACGGTATTATGGACTGTGGTGTGTCTCTATTTGACGCCAGGAGCGCAGACACAACCAGCCGTGTCTCCCTGATGAGTTCCGATCCAGCGGACGAAAGGCCTCGGAGCAGGCAATACAAATATGTCTGCCTTCAAAAGGGATTACGATGGATCCTTACGCAGCTAGTAAAGAGTTTTCATATCTGTAATATATTTTCTTAATTTCATGTTCCCAGTTTCTCCATCTTCAACCCCCCCCCCCCCCCCCCCCCTGAAGTCCAAATCTTTGACAAGTCATTACTATGAAGACAGTTGAGTTGTTGGCCTGCGCTTGTTTTCCCCCACTATTAGATTGTTCGTCTATGTATTTGTCTGACTTTATTCAAGTTTAAAAGGCTGTGCCAGTCTTGAATAAAAGTTACTCTGTGTTAGGTTTTCTTATGGGAGCAAAAGTTACCCCACTTGTTTATTGTTTACTGTTTCCTGCCTCATTTCATTTCCAATTTCGTTTCGATTAAATCGAGGTTATTTGTATTTGTTTCTGTCTGTCTGTGTGTTTGTCTTTTCATCTCCCTTGCATCCTTGGGTGGATCCTCAAGCGTAGGCTCAAAGATTGTCCCCTACATTTTATACTATTTGCATAATGTCATTAGTTTTTCAGCAACTTTTTTCCTCCCCACACTCGTTTGGTTTCCTTTACTACCACCCTTCACTGGCTGCTTTGGGGGTGCTATTGGATTCTTTTTTGCACCCTTGGTGGTGAAACACCACGGTATTATGGACTGTGGTGTGTCTCTATTTGACGCCAGGAGCGCAGACACAACCAGCCGTGTCTCCCTGATGAGTTCCGATCCAGCGGACGAAAGGCCTCGGAGCAGGCAATACAAATATATCTGCCTTCAAAAGGGATTACGATGGATCCTTACGCAGCTAGTGAAGAGTTTTTCATATCTGTAATATATTTTCTTAATTTCATGTTCCCAGTTTCTCCATCTTCAACCCCCTCCCCCCCCCCCCCCCCCCCTCCTGAAGTCCAAATCTTTGACAAGTCATTACTATGAAGACAGTTGAGTTGTTGGCCTGCGCTTGTTTTTTCCCCCACTATTAGATTGTTCGTCTATGTATTTGTCTGACTTTATTCAAGTTTAAAAGGCTGTGCCAGTCTTGAATAAAAGTTACTCTGTGTTAGGTTTTCTTATGGGAGCAAAAGTTACCCCACTTGTTTATTGTTTACTGTTTCCTGCCTCATTTCATTTCCAATTTCGTTTCGATTAAATCGAGGTTATTTGTATTTGTTTCTGTCTGTCTGTGTGTTTGTCTTTTCATCTCCCTTGCATCCTTGGGTGGATCCTCAAGCGTAGGCTCAAAGATTGTCCCCTACATTTTATACTATTTGCATAATGTCATTAGTTTTTCAGCAACTTTTTTCCTCCCCACACTCGTTTGGTTTCCTTTACTACCACCCTTCACTGGCTGCTTTGGGGGTGCTATTGGATTCTTTTTTGCACCCTTGGTGGTGAGAACACCACGGTATTATGGACTGTGGTGTGTCTCTATTTGACGCCAGGAGCATAGACACAACCAGCCGTGTCTCCCTGATGAGTTCCGATCCAGCGGACGAAAGGCCTCGGAGCAGGCAATACAAATATATCTGCCTTCAAAAGGGATTACGATGGTTCCCTTATGCAGCTAGTAAAGAGTTTTCATATCTGTAATATATTTTCTTGATTTCATGTTCCCAGTTTCTCCATCTTCAACCCCCCCCCCCCCCCCCCCCCCCACCCTCCTGAAGTCCAAATCTTTGACAAGTCATTACTATGAAGACAGTTGAGTTGTTGGCATGCGCTTGTTTTTTCCCCACTATTAGATTGTTTGTCTATGTATTTGTCTGACTTTATTCAAGTTTAAAAGGCTGTGCCAGTCTTGAATAAAAGTTACTCTGTGTTAGGTTCTCTTATGGGAGCAAACATTATCCCACTTGTTTAATGGTACGTCATTTATATAATTAGAAAAGAGTAGGGCCCCAATACTGACCCCTAAGAGACACCAAATTTTAAAGGGAGTAACTTTGACCTTTCGGAGTTAATTTCAACAAGCTGTTGACGATTACTGAGAAACGAGGTAAAGCATTTTAAGGCTGTATTCGATACTTTGTAACACATAAGCTTTTTTTTTATTAGAAGGGAGTGTTTTATAACGTCAAACGCTTTTGCAAAATCTACAAAAAGAACTCCAGTAAGGTCATTATTGTTAATATTCGTAAGACATCTATCGATAAGTTGTACAAGAGCAGTGTGACAAGAGTGATTTTCTCGAAAACCTGATTGATTTTCATAAATCACATCGTAATATTTAAGATGAGAATATAGGTGTGTTTGAACATGTTTTTCGAGTGGTTTAGACAATAGGGATAAATTGAGATAGGTCTATTGTTTGCGAGATTGTTGGGATCACCTTTTTTATGTAAAGGTAGGTGTGTGTGTGTGTGTGTGTGTGTGTGTGTGTGTGTGTGTGTGTGTGTGTTGAACATAATATATATATATATATAGAGAGAGAGAGAGAGAGAGAGAGAGAGAGAGAGAGAGAGAGAGAGAGAGAGGATATCAAACGAAGGAAACATGCAAAACTTTACATTCAGGCTTACAACTGAAGCTGTGCAAAAGTATTTCTGTGTAATTAAAGTGTACTGTTCCAGGTATACTAACACGTTGTACTGGGAAGCCCGTTCTGTAGCTTACTACTGGTACCCTGCGGATTATGTGCCAAACACTGATGACGCATGTGGACAAATATACTACCGCGATTTTTTCCTTCACTTTACTTTCAAAGGTTGTTCCAACAGTGGGCTTGTAGCTAAATTTTATCTATGTGAAATCTCTTCCACAAAGACCCGCCCCCTCGGTCTTGTGGTATACAACAGCACCACTGTGTCACGGTTTCCTCTCGTGACGTGTCCTTTGCAGCATGTGACGCACACCATGTTGGCCTGTGACACAGAAACTGTCTGCAGAAATCTGGTGACGCATGAAGAATGGTACCATGTGAAGTGCGACGTGCTGAGGGGACCAGCACAACCCTACTTCTCATGTGCTGAGTCTGGGGAGTTCGTCCCTTACAGTCTGCTGTGTGACTTCAGAGACAACTGTCCTGGGGCAACCGATGAAGACTTTTGTGTGCACCCAGCGTGCCAGCAA
Organism: Conus canariensis; assembly: GCA_033310375.1. NCBI lineage: Eukaryota > Metazoa > Mollusca > Gastropoda > Neogastropoda > Conidae > Conus > Conus canariensis. The sequence continues at coordinate 44,329,567 of CM065742.1, forward strand.
AGTGCAATTTGCTGTGGACAGCAACAGGTGTGTTCTTTGTAACCAAGCTCTATGATTCTTCCTGTGTCATGGCAGATCTGCGTACTCAGTGTTATGAACCAAATGAGTCAATCCATTGTCAGACTGTTTAAAACCCATATATGCCCTCCGTCCCATTTATGGGACGCAATATTGTAATGATGATACTAAGTCAGCTGAACCCAATACAGTGACTTATATGAAAAATCAAAAATTTAGAAAGAGAGGGTGTTAGTTACCGCCAATGACATTGACAAACAAAGCACTTGACAAGACACGATGCATTTCAACCTCTTGGGTCTTCTTCAGGCGAAAAAAAAATCACATTTAACATTTAAGACAGTACAAACAAAGAACGAAAATGACTCATCTGTTGTCCCTGTGGTGGGGAGAATAGCCGCTAGGCGGAAATGACAAGGGGGATTATGGGAGAGGAAAAGGAGGGGGGGGGGGTGGTTGGGGGGTTGTGTGATACGATAGGGTTGTGTGTCTAGTTTAGTGGGGTGGTGTGATATCTTTGTGACGGTTGTGGTAATGATGGATTGATAATAATGGTAAGGCGGGGGGGGGGGGGGGGAGGGAAACTGGAAAAAAAAAATATATATAGAAGGGGTAAATAAGTACATGAACAGAAGAAACTGTTTAAAAAAAAAAAAAAAAAAAAAAAAAAGAGAAAGTTTAGGTGAATAAAATAAATGATTTCGCTGGGTGATGAAAGAGGTGGTGGTAGTTATGCGTGGGTAGTTGTGTAAGATGTGTGGGTAATGTTAATAAGGGAGGGAAGGGGATGGAAGATAAATGGGTGATAAGGTATGATTGGAGGGGGGAGGGGGGTTGAGGAAAGAAAAAAAATTAAAAAAATAAAAATAAAAAATTTAAAAAAGGAAGGAGGAGGGTAATGTGTTTGTGTGTGTGTGGGGGGGGGGGGGAGGGGGGAAGGGGGGGTAAGAGAAGGAGAGCTCATATCTCTTCATCCGCTATGGGGTGGGGGGTGGGGGTGGGGGTGGGAGGTTGGGAGGTTCATATTAACAGTGTTGTTTAAAAAAGTAAGCAATGCTGTGGGATGATGTTCATTGTAACAGGTGCAATAATGTGTTGGCATCAATATGCTGCTGTTTGTTGAGAGAAGATAGCAGTGATCAATGAAAAACAGGGTATCATGTGTTGTACACACACACACACACACACACACACACACACACACACACACACACACACACACACACACACACACACACACACAAAGGGGGGGGGGGGACCACATGTAAACAATGTTCTGGGTGAGTTAAGATCATGTGATCATAATGAGACTAACTGTGGACAGTTTTCACACACATATTCACACACACACATACACTCATTCACACACACATACACACACACACACACACACACACACACACACACACACACACACACACACACACACACACACACACACACACACACAAAGGGTAAAAATTATTATTATTAATCAGTCACTGATGGGTGATGATCATACCGTTGATCTCATATGATCATCACCCATCAGTGACTGATTAATGATAATAATTTTTACCCTTTGTGTGTGTGTGTGTGTGTGTGTGTGTGTGTGTGTGTGTGTGTGTGTGTGTGTGTGTGTGTGTGAATGAGTGTATGTGTGTGTGAATATGTGTGTGTGAAAACTTTCCACAGTTAGTCTCATTATGATCACATGATCTTAACTCACCCAGAACATTGTTTACATGTGGTCCCCCCCCCCTTTGGTGTGTGTGTGTGTGTGTGTGTGTGTGTGTGTGTGTGTGTGTGTGTGTGTGTGTGTGTGTGTGTGCAACACATGATACCCTGTTTTTCATTGATCACTGCTATCTTCTCTCAACAAACAGCAGCATATTGATGCAAACACATTATTTCACCTGTTACAATGAACATCATCCCACAGCATTGCTTACTTTTTTAAACAACACTATTAATATGAACCTCCCAACCTCCCACCCCCACCACCACCCCCCACTCCATAGTGGATGAAGAGATATGAGACCTCCTTCTCTTGCCCCCCTCCCCCCCCCCCCACACACACAAACACATTACCCTCCTCCTTCCTTTTTTTATTTATTTTTTAAATTTTTTTCTTTCCTCAACCCCCCCCCTCCCCCCCTCCCAATCATACCTTATCACCCATTTATCTTCCATCCCCTTCCCTCCCTTATTAACATTACCCACACACCTTTCACAACTACCCACACATAACTACCACCACCTCTTTCATCACCCAGCGAAAACATTTATTTTATTCTTTTATTCACCTAAACTTTCTTCTTCTTCTTCTTCTTTTTTTTTTTTTAACAGTTTCTTCTGTTCATGTACTTATTTACCCCTTCTATATATTTTTTTTTCCAGTTTCCCTCCCCCCCCCCCCCCCTTACCATTATTATCAATCCACCATTACCACAACCGTTACAAAGATATCACACCACCCCACTAAACTAGACACACAACCCTATCGTATCACACAACCCCCCACTCAACCCCCCCCCCCCCTCCTTTTCCTCTCCCATAATCCCCCTTGTCATTTCCGCCTAGCGGCTATTCTCCCCACCACATGGACAACAACAGATGAGTCATTTTCGCTCTTGGTTTGTACTGTCTTAAATGTTAAATGTGATTTTTTTTTTCGCCTGAAGAGGTTGAAATGCATCGTGTCTCGTCATGTGCTTTGTTTGTCAATGTCATTGGCGGTAACTAACACCCTCTCTTTCTAAATGTTGCTTCGTTCGCCGCCGTCAGTCACTCCATTTTGAAACTAGTGACTTATATGCTCAAGACTGGTCCAGGGAGTTATGCGTGACCAACTCTGTGTTCTGGGGAATTAATCTCCCTTAGCTTTTCAAAGGGAGGCTGCCATTTGCAATTTTGAGTGTGGACTGGAGAGCATCATGGCAAGCAATAAAAGGTGAGTTCGTATTTATTTAACAACCAATTTTTTTGTATCAAAGAACAGATAATGGAGATAATAATGTTATCTGAAAGCGTTTTTTCGTGGATTTTTCAGAAAATGATCTTGCTTGCATTTGTGAATGTTTAAGGTGCCGTCCCAAAAATGGGACAGTGGGCACGAGAGGGGTGGGGTTGTTAACACATAAAAAGAAGGAACTTGCTTCTCTTGTCTTTCAGACTCTACAATGTTCATCAAGTTCTATCAATGCTGGAAGATGACAGCAGCATCCAAGAAGCCACTGTCTACATTGAGCCACCTCCTGTGAATGAGGACACTGATGAAGACAGCGGAGAAGAAGACGGGGAGGGGACAGTATCCAACCTCAATGGGCGTCAGCTGCAGGCACCTGCTACTGCCACAGTATTCCAACATGGTCAACGCCGGCAAATTTATGATCCTCAGGGTGACAGTTCTTCAGATGAAATGGTAAGAATGACTGGAAATAACTCTGTATAAAATAATATGGTAAAATTGAAGCCATCTGCATTGCAGGTAGACTCTAAACTAGTTGTCAGATGCTGACACTGCTCAACCACCTGTGTGGTTGGGCTGTGTGTGTAGGCCTACAAATTTGTATATATATATATATATATATATATATATGTGTGTGTGTGTGTGTGTGTGTGTGTGTGTGAGAGAGAGAGAGAGAGAGAGAGAGTGAGTGTGTGTGTGTGTGTGTGTGTGTGTGTGTGTGTGTGTGCGTGCGCGTGCGCACGCGAGCACGCGCTCGCGCGCGCGCGCGCGTGTGTGTGTGTTCTCTCTCTCTCTCTCTCTCTCTCTCTCTCTCTCTCTCTCTCTCTCTCTCTCTCATCTTCCAATTACTGTTTTCTTCAGAAAACACCCTCGACTTCTGGGACCACTACTGTACCTTCCACTGAACGCAGGCAGAGTCTTCGCCACCAAGGTCAAAGGCAACAGGACCAACGCCAGTCTTATCATGAGCCCGACACTGACAGTTCTTCAGATGAAAGAGTGAGTATGTATAAAGTATGTCTGTGGAATGTGATGGATATTTGTTGAATGAAACAAAGGTGGATTATTATATAAGGCATATAATTATAAGCATAGGGGATGAGTTACTTCTGGTTTTAGGTATCTCTCCCTCCCTCTCCCCCCCTCTCTCTCTCTCACACACACACACACACACACACACACACACACACACACACACACACACACACACACACAGAGTTATACGCGGGCGCGCACGCGCGCGCGCGCGTGTGTGTGTGTGTGTGTGTGTGTGTGTGTGTACGCGCGCGGGCGCGCGCGCGCGCGCGTGTGTGTGTGTGTGTGTGTGTGTGTGTTTCAGAATTTATTCTCTTCGAATTCAACGCCTCTGACAAGAAAAAGGAAGCCTCGAGCTGCACCAAACTCTGGATCTGGAGCACCCCCCAGAGCGAAGCAAAAGGTCCCAGGGAATCAAGAAATCAGACAATGGAGACGTGTAGATCTGTCAAAACAACAGAAAGACTGCTTTACTTGTAATATGAAAGAAGCCGACTTGACGAGGATGCCAACTTCTTCAGTTGAACTCTTCGAGCTGTTCTTTGATGAGGAAGTTTTGGAAATGATTGCGGAATTCAGCGAAATATACGCACGCTCGAAGGGCAGCCTGACATTTTCGACCACTCCCGAGGAACTTCGCACTTTCCTTGCCATTTTGCTGCTTTCGGGTTACAGCCCAGTTCCACGAAGGCAAATGTACTGGTCTTCTGACGAAGATGTCACAAAAGAAGCTGTTCGGTGTGCCATGTCCAGAAACAGGTTTGAGGAGTTCATGCGTTACCTGCATCTCTGTGACAATGCCAGACTGGATGCTGATGACAGAATGTCCAAAGTAAGGCTTCTCCTCTCCGTTTGGAACGAACAGTTTCTCTTCTACTTCAAGGCCAACCTGCCACAGAGGCTCAGCATTGATGAATCGATGGTGCCATATTACGGCAGGCATGGAGCGAAACAGTTTATACGTGGCAAACCAATACGCTTTGGCTTCAAGATGTGGCTGCTCACCACTCCTCTCTGGGATATGGCATTCAGTTCGAGCTTTACCAAGGTGCCAAAGGACGACTGACAGAGTACCCGGGTGTTGGTATGGGAGGGTCAGTGGTTCTCGACCTCGTAGCTGAACTACAGGAGGAAAAGCAGTGCTCTTTTCAGCTCACATTTGACAATCTTTTCACAAGCCTGAAGCTGATGGGTCGACTGTCTGAAAGGAACATCGCGTGCACAGGAACAACCCGCGGAAATCGCCTCGAAGACTGCCCTTTGAAGGATGTGAAGGAGATGCAGAAGACAGCAAGAGGTACCTACAACTATGCCACAGACATCAAGTCAGGGCTCACCATCGTGCGATGGAACGACAACAGCATAGTGAATGTTGTTTCAAACAAGGTTGGAGTGCAGCCCCTTCAGGTCGCAAAGAGGTGGTCGAGGTCAAAGTCCAAGCGAGTTCAACCCCCACAGCCCTTCCTGATTCGTCACTACAACCAAACCATGGGCGGTGTCGATCCCACTGACCAGAACGTGGACAAATACAGGATTGCCATATGCTCCGAAAAGTGATGGTGGGCCATCTTTTCTTACTGTGTGGACGTCTGCATCCAACAGGTGTGGCATCTCTACAGAGCAACTGGGGCAGCAAAGAACAACCCGCTGGATCTTCTCGCCATCCGCAGGACAGTTTCCAGGGTCTACCTTGCACGGGCTTCTCGTGCAACACCTGGCCGTCCAAGAAGCTTTGTACCTGTGGACAAGCGTGTGGCAGAAGAGGTCAGATTTGACCGTGTTGACCACCTGGTGGACGGATGGCCAACACAGCTGAAATGCGGTGCATGTGGCCTGAAGACCAAGCGTCGGTGCTCAAAATGCATGGTCGGGGTACATGACAGATGCTTCCAGCAGTGCCATAAGTTTGCTTAGAATTAACTTTTGTGGCTATTTCTTGGCATATTGAATGATGTTATTTCAATAAAAGATCAGTATATCATTTATTTTCGCTTTCAAGTGTCGTGCGAAAAAGCAAGAAAACCCCTACCCTCTCGTGCCCACCATCCCATTTATGGGACGGCCATATTTTATCTCCTAAATCACTGAAATCAAAGTTTTACTCCAAATGAGCACAAATAGCATAATTACAGACCAAATGCCATTCAGATATGCAACTTTTGTTTGAAAAATAATGGGCATATATGGGTAAAATTAATACAAGTAGACATGGGAAATTAGTGTAGCCTTATGAACTGATTAACGTCTGACACATTCAACAAAATGTGTCCAGTTATTAGGTAATTTATAAAACTTCTCACAGATACACACAACTCCCCCCTCCCTCCCTCTCTCTCTCTCTCTCTCTCTCTCTCTCTCTCTCTCTCTCTCTCTCTCTCTCTCTAAAGCTGAGGCCTGGTGTGTTACCAATCAATGGATCGATTTTCAAAAGAACTTTCAGCAACAATGCTTATTTGATGTGCAAAATGTGTATGGTCTTAGAAGATGAGGACCATGTGTTGAGTAAATGTGTTCTGTATAATGACATAAGGAAAAAACGTCTTAACCTTTGTGTCAATCCATACACAGCCTTGTTGAGAAAGGGTCTATTTTCAATATTTAATGCCAAGAAATTAATGCAAACCTTTGTTGACACTCTCACGCTGGAAAGCTGATTGGTTGTAATGTATGTGTCTTTTAGTTACGTGTTAACTTGACCTCATTTCTAGGGGCTGGGGGCCTGAAGAAATACAGATTATTCATTGTTCTTTGTTCATTGTTGCTCTCTCTCTCTCTCTCTCGCTCTCTCTCGCTCTCTCTCTCTCTCTCTCTCTCTCTCTCTCTCTCTCTCTCTCTCTCTCTCTCTCATGAAAAGAAAGTACTATTAGAACACGGTTTTGGAATTGTGTGGATGTGTCCAAGAGTAGGAAACGACCAACAATTATACAGAGTATGAAGACAGACCATCCGTTTCTTCAAACAAACCTGCCAGTCAAGGAAAGATAAAGTTGTAAAGTGAGACGGCTGCAGGCGGAAATC
>CM065742.1:44339087-44359087 GCA_033310375.1 Conus canariensis
AAGTGATAATCTACTGACCCATGTCACCTTCGAATTGTTTTTGGGATCACAGTTTCTTCAAAGGCTGAATCTGGCAGGTAATACTATATCCAATAGTATATTTGACGTCAACAGAAAGTATCAACTGCTTTCATTGACGGTGCTCAATATTTCCAGAGTCAAATTCCATTCTCTCAAGCTGAGTATCTTGTCGGGGATTCTGCCAAACTTGAAGGTTCTAAATTTATCTCAGACTGGAATTCATTATCTTTGGGGAAACGATTTGTTTCCACACCTGCGTGTTTTAGACGTGCAGGGCTGTCCTGTGATTGGTTTCACTCCAGACTTCATGAAGGGTATGAACAGCCTCACCCGTGTATTGTCAGATAACATCAAGCTGTGTTGTTCCTCTGTTTTACCAAACATGTTCTATGGCGATTGCTTATCCCCCTCTGACGAACTTTCCTCCTGTGAAAACTTGTTGAAGTCAGGTGTTTACCGCTTTGTCCTTGCAGTCTATTCTGTGCTTGCAGTTTGTGGAAACATTAGCAGTTTAATTTACCGTTTGTTGTTTTCATCAGAAAAAGCCAAAGTCGGCTTTGCTGTCTTTATACTACACCTTTGTATTTCAGACTTTCTGATGGGACTTTACCTAGCGTCCATTGGAGTGGCAGACCAGGTTTTTTCGGGCGTGTACGTCTGGAAAGAAACTGACTGGAAAAAGAGCACAGTTTGCAGTGTGACTGAGTGTTTAGCTTTTCTGTCTTCTGAGGTGTCGCCTTGCTCATCTGCCTGATTACTTTAGATCGATTCCTTGTGATTCGTTTTCCGTTCAGTCAGATCCGATTCAGAGCTGCATCAGCTCAGATAGCCTGTATGATCATATGGACATTAGGACTCATCTTGGCTACAATACCTCTGCTTCCTTCGACATCACACTGGGAGTTTTATCATCAGAAGGGTATTTGTATCCCACTTCCTGTTACAGAGCAGAGTTCGCTGGTCATGGCTACTCCTTCAGCATCATGATCGTCTGTAACTTGGTTCTTTTTCTGTGGATAGCGGCAGGACAGTGTCTCATTTACTGGTCAATTAAAGCAATGCTATGTCTGACCAGGGAATAGAGACAGAGATAAAAACAGTGTGAGTGTGAAGTCTAAAGAAGTCATTATCGCCAGACGTCTCCTGACGATCGCCATGTCGGACTTTCTGTGCTGGTTTCCTATCGGTGTGTGTGGTGTGCTGTCTGTTGGTAACGTCACCATCCCTGAGGAGCTTAATGTTGCTGTCTGTTGGTAATGTCACCATCCCTGAGAGCTTATTTGCTGTCTGTTGGTAAACGGCACCATCCCTGAGGAGCTTAATGTGCTGTCTGTTGGTAACGTACCACCCTGAGGTACTTAATGTTTATTGTCTGTTGGTAACGTCACCATCCCTGAGGATGACTTAATTATTGCTGTCTGTTGGTAACGTCACCATCCTGAGGAGCTTAATTGTTGCTGTCTGTGTAACGTCACCATCCCTGAGGAGCTTAATGTTGCTGTCTGTTGGTAACGTCACCATCCCTGAGGAGCTTAATGTTGCCATGGCCATTTTGATGTTGCCACTCAATTCAGCGCTCAACCCTTTTCTCTACACTCTGAATAGTGTGTATGAACAACGAAAAAAGGCAAAAGAACTCCGTCTTCAGAAGCTTCTTCAGCCTGGCCTGAAATAAACATCCGGTAAAAGAGAAATATTTTTGAAGTTAACGCGCTGCCTGTGACAGGTATTTCTTAAGCTCCTGTTTAATTGTTATTCCTCATATGAATAATACAGTTTGAAGTCATCGGTGATTTTGGTAATATGATATATTGGAATTAAATTTACGAAAAATGCTTTTCCGTTTACACCATTGTGTAAGGTAACGTATGTTACAAAAAATTGTACATTTCCTATTTCTGGGATTTTAGACTATAAATTAACTCATCTTTGGTTAAGTTTCCTGAAAAGTACAAGCAGTAACATTTTCGGTCTTCTATATTCTGTTTGATATGTCTTATTACTTTAAGTTCATATCGTCTATTTTTTCTTGTGATTATAACTGCACCGACGTGTTTGAATTAACTGTTTTAATTAAGGTGTTCTAACCCGTCTGGCACTTTCAAACTATTCACATCTATTAATCAAACCTTCGTTTTGAAATTGCTGTTTCATATCATCGTCAATTCGACTATATTTGAAGTGCTCAAATTTTCTCATCAGCTTAATCTAGTTGATTTGATAAGTGGAAAGCATGGTGAAGTGCCTATCTGTTACTTGCAATTGATGTCGTCATCGTTACTCCATTTGACGAAATCGGCACTGTAGAGTATTTTCATAAGTAAACACACGTCGTTCCCAGAATACGGCTGTATTCAACATTGTCACATCATTGAATCCACCTTAACGGGGAAATGTGCAATGTTGTTTGACCATTCGGCAGTTATGGTATTCAATAATCAGAAGAACACATTTCCACACTTTTAACAGATGAGACCCTCCAATTCAGTCTTTTCCACTCTTTACAAGTACGCTTAGGTCAGCATGTTCAGGAAATGACATTCGACACAACCATCTGCGCCTAATGAGTGTCTCTAGACAGTCCGTGTGTTGTGAGACTTGTCGAACTTGGGGAACTTCCTCATAGACCTCTTCGCCACCAGATGCTACTATCAGTTCCAGTGTGCCGCCAGTGGCTGATCCAGAACGTGATGTGATGCCATCAATCAACATGGTTGTTATACTCTCTACCTCCTCTGGACTTAAGGTCTCTACAAAGACGCCAAGTCATTCGGTTGTGTCAATGGTAACCTTGGATATCTCCTGATCAGTTCTTAAGTCCTTACAACTCTACCATGGGAAGATGTTAGGATTAAGCCTCACTGGAGGAGATGGAACAAGGAACCCAGTTTACTTATTGTTTTCACGCCAGTCTTCAGTTCAGAGCTATCCTAATCAGATGTAGAAGATTCATACCAGTGAAGCAACACACAGACACGAAGGCAACGTCTTAAATATTTAATAACAAAACTAAAAATTCTCTGATCAACTTCTTGACACAGTCGTTGAACAACGTGGTCATAGCAACGCTTCCGGTTTCCAACTACAATTGACTAAAAACCCAAATCGCATGCGACGTTATGTCATAGATAAGTGCTGCAGGGCTCCCCCAGAACGGCGCAGTGCGATGAATGCAAACATACCAAGTGAAACAAATAGTATAATCAACAAACTCATAACATCTGTCCAATATCATGTGGAAAGTATAAGCTTGGTTGAGTCTTTGAAGTATATGTTCATGTTGTAATGTTAGACTGGCTGAGTCGGTAAAATGTTCGATATTTCTTTGGCTTCTGCAGCAGTCTCCCAGTGCGAGTTGTAACTTGTGGGTCAGAGCATTTGACAAAGGATACTGTGCAGATGCTGGAGCGTTGCCTCGAGCATCATCAGATCTGGCAGCACGATCTGGTCTGTAGCATCATCTGTTTGGCAGTGGATCCTCCTGAGGAGCATGAGGGTCCTGGGCTCAGCACACAGGGATTCTGACCAGGTCTGGGAAATGTTGTGGGAAATAGCAGGCTTGAGTCAATCCAGTGACACGCGAAAGTCTTCCCATCTTTAAAATGTCAAGTATTTTTCGGCACGGGCTAACACAGGAAACGGTCCGTGTAAGGGCCCTTGCGGGCGTCATGACGAAGGTACACCTGATCTGCTGACTGTAAGTTTTTTGGGGATGTGCGACGCTAGTGATCCATGGTGGGAAGGGGGAAAATGGGAAAGTTTTCTAAGTTTTCCTTGTAGTTCTTGGACGAAGGTACTGGAAGCGAACACTTTGTCTGCACATGGGGGTGGAAGGAAATCACCAGGCACTGGGAGGTTTGTGCCATAGGTGAGGAGAACAGGAGCGACGTCAAGTTCTTCTTTCCACGTTGTCCGGATGCCAAGCATCACGATTGGTAGTTCGTCCATCCAGCGTGGTCCATCGAGGCGAGCCTTGAGAGCAGCTTTGAAACTGCGATGAAACCTTTCCACCATGCCATTAGCTTGGGGGTGGTACGCTGTAGTAGTTTGGGGTTTAACTCCGAACACCATGTTCAGCTCCCGCCACAGCGCGCTGGTGAACTGACGGCCTTGGTCTGAAGTAATTGTGTCTGGAACTCCGAATCGTACGATCCAAACACGCAATAAGGCCTTGGCACAGGTTACAGCTTCTGCGATGGGAAGAGGAATAGTTTCTGGCCATCTTGTAAAAAATGTCTACAATGGCAGGCAGATAAGTGCAGTCTTCTGATGAAGGGTGTGGTCCCACAAGGTCTATGGGTATGTGACCAAAGAGTCTATCAGGGGGGTCAAAAGGGGAGAGTGTAACTTTGGTGTGGCGTCCAATTTTGCTAGCCTGACATTCGTGACAAGCCTTGACCATGTTCCTCACATCTTGTTTTGAGTCCAGGCCAGATGTAGCGTGCTGATATAGCGCAGATGGTGGGTTTGGGTCCAGGATGACACAGGTTGTGCAAAACATCAAATACAGTTTTTGTCCATGCTGGAGGTACCACTGGCCGGGGGCGGTCCGTAGAAACATCACACAGAATTTGGGTGCCATCCAGAGTGACGTTCTTCAGTTGTAGGGTTTCTAGTTTGGAGCATAAGTCTGCAACGTTGGGATCGATTTGCTGTGGCGCTGCCATTTGAGCAAGATCTACAGCAGGGACTGGTGGTGTACTAGCAATCAGTGGCTCTCGGTCAGGAGCAGGTGCCCTGGAGAGTGTGTCAGGTACAATGTTGTCTGACCCACTGATGTGTCTCATGTCAGGGAGCCGGAATAGCTCAGTTGGTAGAGCGCCTGACTCGTAATCTTGGTGATCCTGGGGTTGCGGGTTCGAATCTCCGCCGGGGCGTTTCGGTACGGGGGGATTTTTCCCTCAGAGTTAACATTAGTTCTGACTCCATTTCCCATACAGTCCTTCGAATGAGACTATAAACCGAGGTTCCGTGTGTGAACGCACGCATTATATCTTGCACACACGTAAAATCCCATCACCAACTTTCGGAAGAGTAGGCCAGTTTGGCCGTTGGTATGGATGACACGTTACACACAGCATGCACCCTGCATAAGAAATGGAAAGAATGAAGGAAGTAAAGAAACTGAGTGAACAATATTGAACGATATTGACTGGATGACACGGGAAACGACTGAATGAAGCGCCAGCTGGCAGCTCTTCAGTCGGCACTACCCAGGTAGGCAGCCCGTTGTGTAAGCGAGTGTTGATTGTAAAGCGCTTAGAGCTTGGTCTCTAGCCGAGAATAGGCGCTATATAAGTATTCATTATTATTATTATTATTATTATTATTATGTCTGTTGAGAACTCGGCTATGTTGCAAAGCTGACGTTCCTGGCGAGGGGATCTGTCAGTGTTGCTTGTCAGGGCATGAGTGAGTGGTTTGGGATCTGTGAACATCGTGAATGTTCTTCCTTCCAAGAAGTAGCGGAAATGCTGGATTGCACTGTCGATGGCCAACAGTTCACGATCAAACGTTGAGTAACGTTGTTGGGTTGGTGTGAGCTTTCAGGAGAAGAATGCAATGGGTTTCCACGTACCATTCTGCTGTTGTGACAGTTCGGCTCCCATGGCAGTGTCTGATGCGTCCACTGAAAGTTTTGTCTGAGATTGCGGGTCGGGGTGATGGAGCATGACAGCAGAAGCTAGTGCTGATTTGACCTCCTGAAATGTAGCTTGACATTCAGGTGTCCATGTGAATTTCTTGGGTTTACCTTTGATAGCCTCAGTCAGAGGTGCAAGGCGCTTTGCGATGCCTGGGAGAAATCTGTGATAGAAATTCATCATTCCCAGGAAACGTTCAAGTGCTTTCTTGTCAGAAGGAGTGGGAAGATCAACGATTGCGCGAACTTTCTCTGGCAGGGGTTCAATCCCGGCTGCTGAGACTAAATGTCCAAGGAAATGCAGGGAAGATTGACCAAAAATGCATTTCTTGATATTGACCACTATACCGTTGGAGGTCAATAGGCTGAAAATGGTGCGTAGATCGGCCTCATGTTATTTGGTGAAGCACTTGCAACAAGAATGTCATCAAGATACACAAAGCAGCAGTCCAGGTCCTTCAAAACACCGTCCATCAGGCGTTGAAATGCCTGAGCTGCATTTTTCAGACCAAACGGCATTTTCAGGAACTCATAGAGGCCGAATGGGGTGATGACTGCTGTTTTTGGAATATCTTTGGGTGCAACTGGGATTTGGTTGTAGCCTCGAACAAGATCAATTCTGGAAAAAAATCGTTTTTTCCAGCAAGGTTGGTATGCAAGTCCTGGATGTGAGGAAGGGGGTAGCGGTCATCTCTGGTTATATCATTTAGTCGACGATAATCTCCCCAAGGACGCCAGCTGCCATTGTTTTTCTTCACCATGTGCGGTGGTGATGACCAAGGGGAAGATGAACGGCGGACGATACCTAGGTGCTTCATTTGGAACTCTGCTTTAGCAGCTGTCAATTTCTCGTGATCGAAGCGTCGTGCACGTGCATGCACAGGGGAACCAGTAGTTGGAATGTAGTGGAGTACACCATGTTTGTTTTCTGTGAAGAAAGGTACTAGGAGTTCAGGAAGCTCCACTACAATTGCTTCGTAGCGGGAATGAATCTTGTGTATGCTTCTTCCTGCTTGTGAGCGTGCTGGCTGTTCGGGGAGTATCAAACCTCTATCCAGAGACACCAGATGTCTGTTGGTGAGATCGATAGCCAGTCTTTGGGTAGCAAAAAAGTCTGCGCCTAGGATTGGTTGAGTCACATTGGCAATCCAAAACTTTTGAACAAACGATGCACCCTGTCCTGGTTGCAATGGGATGTTTCTTCCATAAGTAGGAATGGCTGCGCCGTTGGCAGCAACTAGACTGGGTCCTCGATCATTTTTGCGTTCTGTGACACTTGCAGGGAAAACAGATTCTTCAGCCCCCGTGTCAACTAGAAAACTGCGTCCTGACAAAACATCAGCTACCCTGATTGTGCTAATGCTGACTGAGGAAGTTGCATGAACATCATGAGATTCAGTGGAGTTAATGTTGGCGGTCTGTTTTTGATCCCGTTTCCACCTGGGTTGTTGTGGGGCCATTGCACAGGGTCGTCCACCTACTTTGTTTTCACAGCGTCTCGCTTCAGTTCCGAATCGTGCGTGATACTTGCACAAAGTGAAAGGATTTGAAGCACTGTTAAAGTAATTTTTTGATGGTCGGTTTGATGCAGCTGCCACGAATGCAGGCGTTGGGAGATCCACTTCTAAGATGTGGTCAGCCTTTTCGGCTAGAACCTCAAGCTCTTCGTCTGGAGACTGGGCAAGAATCTTCCGGACTTCTGGTGGCAGTTGATTCAGAACAAAAAGAGCTTTGAAGAGGGTCCCTGGGTTGAAATTCATCGATTGCATGTACTGCAATAATTCTGACGGTCGTTTGTCTCCCAGACCCTGCATTTGCAGAAGGGCAGTATTTTTCTGTAGTTGTGTGGACTCAAAAGCTTTGAGTAGAGGCGCCTTGAGTGTCTCATACTTGTGAGTGTCTGGGGGGGGGGGGGGGGGGGCGTTCGACTACCGCTTGTACACGTCTGGATGTATCTGAGTCGAGACGTTGAATTACATGATGAAATTTTGTCAACTCATTCGTAATGGGAGGTGTGTGTGTGTAGCGAAAACAGCCTCCAAATGAAGAAACCATGCTGATGCATTGGTTGTCCAAAAGGGGGTGCTTTGAAGGCGACAGCTGCCGCAGGTGGTTGTGGCGGAATTTTTTCCGTCTGAGATAAAGTTTGTTGCCGGATGGCGTCTGCAAGTTGTGCAATTGCTTCTGTTGTCATTGACATGATTGAATGAGTCTGTGAGCGTAGGAGTGGTCGTAGCTGGCATTAGCAGGTCACTACAAGGTCTACTCACAATTTGGGGTCATCAATGAAGCAACACACAGACGGGAAGGCAACGTTTTAAATATTTAATAACAAAACTAAAACATTCTCTGATGAACTTCTTAACACAGTCATAAAAGAACGTGGTCATAGCAACGCTTCCGGGTTCCAACTACAATTGACTAAACACCCAAATCGCATGCGACGTTAAGTCATTAGATAAGTGCTACACCAGCTTGTGTGGAAGAGATCATTGGTGGCCCCCAAAACCTTTCACCTGAAAGTTTATGAAAACAGATGGAAGGCCTTTAAAATGATGCAAAGGATCTGGCCAAAATTTGGAGAATGTAGACACTAAAATTAAAACACATTTTCGAAGGAATTTAGTCAATAGAGGACATGCTTTAGATGTGACGTCGTTAGTACCCTCTATCTTAAGTGGAAATCCTTTGAGTGTGGCCATGTGTGCTTCTTAAATGAGTTCATTTCAAAGCCATCACTGAATAGACTTACAAGTGCCCCAAGGTAAGCTTCCTACCAGAGTACATGGCCTTAGACGACTTTCGAGCGCTTGATTTTCCATTCAAACTGTGACAAATAAACCCGTTTTCTTCGGATCCTTGCTTCAGCATTTCCAATTAGTGAGAATTATATCCTCTCTCAAGATGAGGTCCAAATCTATGTTGAAACATGAATAGTCTAGCCCTTTTGAATAAATTTGGTTATATTTGACATCTCTGATTGATACATACTACAGTGTTGCAAACAATGAAATATAAACATAGTAAAGGTAGTGAAATGAAGGGAAGCAATGAAATCAGATGGATACAACATAGTTTTTGCTTGGGTTCCCAGTGATGTGGGCATTTGAGGCAACGAGGTGGTTGATCAACTTGCCAAGAGTGCCACAACGAAAGGGTTGATCAGATTGTCTATCCCTCACACTGATCTGAAACCCCAAACGCAGGCTCATGTCAAAGAACTCTTGCAGGAGGACTGGAACTCACAGACGGATAACAAATTGTACAAAACCTGTCCAAACCTGAAAGAGTTTTTTTTACCGTGTTACGGAGCGGCCGTAAAGAAGAAACAGTCTTATGCCATTGGCATACAGGCCACTCGGTTTACACCCATTCTTGTCTTTTAAAAGGTGAGGAAGCTCCGTGGTGCATGCCATGTCATGTACCACTCACAGTGAAACGCTTTCTTTTAGAGTGTCGGGACTTGCACGATGTGAGACATAAATACTTGACAGCAGACTCCATGAAAATCTTGTTCAGAGATGTCCCACCTGATGTGATCTTTGATTTTCTGAAACAGATTGACATTTTTCATCTGATCTTAGATTTTATGGAAGAAACATTTTTCACGAAGTTTCAAGTGCGTTTTTAGAAGGTGTATTTTAAAGAGATGTGTGAATGTTTGTTGTTGTTGTTGTTGTTGTTTGTTTGTTTGTTTGTTTGTTTGTTTGTTTGTTTGATTGATTGATTGTTTGATTTTTTTTTTCAATGACGCTTTAGTTAACTTCAACGTGGTGACAGTCCTGATATGGCCCTTTGTGGTCGGCTGGGCTATAAGCAATATTACCTTACCTTATCCTAGTGAGAATAATTTCATCTCTCAAGATGAGATCCGTACCTCAAATTATGTTGCAACATGGATCGTTTAGTCCTTTTTAACAAATTCTGTAATATTTGACATCTCTGATTGATATACACTACAGAGTTGTAAAAAATGAAATAGCATTTTAAACATAGTAAAATGAAGAGACGCAAACAAACAGCGAGAGAGAGAGAGAGAGAGAGACAGAGAGAGACAGAGAGAGACAGAGACAGAGAGACAGAGAGACAGAGAGAGACAGAGAGAGACAGAGAGAGAGACAGAGAGAGGGAGAGAAAGAGAGAGAGAGTCTTGCCACGCTGCCTGTCATGTGTTGTGGGGCCAACAAACGGAGGTCAGACATCATCAGTGGAGGGTCTTGTAAAAATACCATTTTCGCTGGAAATCTCTGCACTGCAAGCTTATTTTAGCCATGTATTGTATTCTCTTTAATTATCAGGTCCAGAACCATTACTGAAGGGATAAACAAACACAAACACGGCACGAGGATATTGTGTTTCTCTGTCTTCAACACCTTAAGATACTTCGGCTATAGAGTCTGCATTGAACATGATTCTACTTTTTATTTTGCGCTCTGAAATAACCAAATCAGAACGCCCCAATATGCAATAAATGAATAACTGGCGAAGTTAGGAATTAGTTCCTTGTCCGAGTCACGTGCCCACTCGATCTACTCACTGCTTTCCACAAATTGGCGAGTGTGATCGAAAATGGCGAGCGTGACCACAAAATGGTGAGTGTGACCACAAAATGGCGAGTGTGACCACAAAATGGCGAGTGTGACCACAAAATGACGAGTGAGAGCAATGCCAGAAAAAAGGCGAGTCGAGAGTAAGACGGATTCGCTGTTTGAGATCAGGGCTTAAATGATCACTCTCACGATCTGTCACAACTCCGTCTCAAAGTCTTAGCAACTAACTCAAATTAAAGGCTGACACCAACAGTAGGTGAAGAAATATAAGCTTCTTAGGGCCATAACTGTTGTCGATATGTGCTGTCTCAGACAACTCACCTGAGGTGCTCCACTGGGTCTATTTCAAAATCGAGTCCTCGCATGCTGGAATATCTTTCTGGCACTATGGCAGCCGTTCACTGTGGTGCAGTTGAGTGAGAAATTCAAGGAAGAGTATGGTCTGACCTTCACACAGCAAATAATGCGACCAGGAAATATCTGGTCGACAGCGTAGTTTCAAAGGGGATCTAAGTGTGTGAAATAAACAGCATACACTGGTGTATATATGAAGCTGCGAAACAATCAAGTCTTCACTTACTTTGTACGTGCTTACTTGTCATGTGGGTATTCCCAAAATTCACAGCAGTTTCAGCTTTCAGCTTATTTGACAATGAATCAAACTTTCTTCAACTGTCTTGACAACATATCGAACTCATAATTATAGGCTATGGGTTCTTGACAACATATCGAACTCATAATTATAGGGTATGGGTTCCTGACAACATATCGAACTCATGATTATAGGGTATGGGTTCTTGACAACATATCGAACTCATGATTATAGGGTATGGGTTCTTGACAACATATCGAACTCATAATTATAGGCTATGGGTTCTTGACAACATATCGAACTCATAATTATAGGCTATGGGTTCTTGACAACATATCGAACTCATAATTATAGGCTATGGGTTGTTCAGCATGCAAAGGGCCGCAACTTTCTGTCGATAGGAAGAACATGGTGGCTTGTTTTTTGTCTCCCTTTACACGCTTGTGTTCGCGTTCAAATGTAACGGAACCTGATAAATTTTTAAGTTAATGAAGGGAAAAGCTTTTCAGAATCTTCTAAAAGCACTCTGCACTATTCCACCATAGGATAAGGTAAGGTAATGTAGCTTATAGCCCAGCCGACCGCTAAGGACCATATCAGGGTTCTCACCGCATTGAAGCCGACTCACAAGTCGTTTTAAAAAATCACACAACCCTTTAAAATACACCTAAAAACGCACCGGAAACTTCGTTAAAAATCTTTCTTTCGTAAACTGTTAGATCAGATGAAAAATGTCAGTCTGCCTCAGAAATTTAAGATCACGTCAAGTAGGACACTTCTGAACAAGATTTTCATGGAGTCTGCTGTCAAGTGTTTATGTCTCACATCGTGCAAGTCCCAACACTCTATAAGATGTGTTTCACTGTGAGAGGTACATGGCATGGAATGCACCACGGAGCTTCTTCACCCTTTAAAAGATAAGAATGGATGTAAAAGGAGTGGCCTGTGTGCATACGGCACAAAACTGTTTCTTCTTTACGGCCGCTTCGGGAACATGGTCAAAACTCTTTCAGGTTTGGACAGATGTTCGTACAATTTGTTATCTGTCTGCAACTTCCATTCCTCTTGCCAGAGGTGTTTGACATAATTTCGGGTTTCAGATCAGTGTAAAGGATAGACAATCTGCTCAACTCTTTCTTTGTGGCACTCTTGGCAAGTTGATCAACTAGCTCATCGTCTGGAATGCCCACATGGCTGCCACCACAGGGAAGGTTCAGAGTGTGAGTGTGACACACTGTACTTCCGTGTCGATTTTAATTGGAAGAAAGTCTGAAGAGAGTTAAACAGCAAAAGATCATCAGCGAAGATCCCCCACCCCACCCTCTCCCCTCAATCAAGTTTCTCTGCCACGAACTCTTTACACTTTGAGCAGGCCGGGGCCACATTTAGGTCATGATTACTAAGTGTCCCTCTGCTACCAGTTTGTTTTTGTTGTTGTTGTTTTTTTTTTCTAGCGCTGCCAGGATTCGAACCAGCATCATTTTGACGGGTGGGCATCTTAAGGTTTTGTCCTTTTTTATAGACGGACGTCTAACCCACATCGCTATCGAGCACCTGTTCTACGGTGGGAAAGGAAAGTCTTAGGAATTTTGTTTCCCTCCTCCACCTGATCCAGATGAAACTCTTTTGTCAGCTGCCTATGCTATTGCCTTAAAGAATCTAGTCCTCTTCGCTACCAGAAATCGCCAACTGTTTCATGAGATCACAGGCCAATGAGTCTGTGAAGTGCCTCGCTCTAATTTCTATAGGCGAGGAGTTTAGGTTGGAAGACTGGGATACATTTCAATGGGCTCGCTTCACTCTGCTTTCATATGGTACGATAAGTTCAACCAATCACAATCCGTTGTTAACATGACCCTGATTGGAGTGTAATGTCTCATGCCACTCTTCCTAATGGTCTCTGGATGGTTTTCTCATCCTAAAAGATCTGCTGTGCGCTGCAAGTCATCCCTCGCTTCCATCAAGTGACGTGAACTAACTGCATGAGGGAATGTATGTGGTTCTTAAAGTTTTTTGAGTAAACCACTAACAAGTAAGGCAACTCTTGCTCCCGTGATGAAATAGATACACGCTCATAACTCAAAACGAATGCTGCTTACGACACCAAATCGCCTAGCAGAAATGACAACACAGAGCACACAGAACAAACAAAAAGAGACCCCCCCCCCCCTCAAAAAAAAAAAGAAAAAAAAAATGTTCCAGGTTTGCCCACATATCCTGCACGCACACACACACACACACACACACACACACACACAACGCGCACACACACACACACACACACACACACACACACAAGCACGCGCGCGCGCCCGCACACACAAACACTCACACACACACACACATATATATATATATATATATATATATTCTATGAGCAATGTATACAACACAAATAATAAGGGGAGGGGAGAGGATGAAAGAGGACGTCACGGAGACAACGAAAACCAGGAAGACATGGGGGATGATGCAAATAATTGGTCTGCTGCCTGCTGTCCTAATCAGCATCCCCATCTGCAGGGAAGGGGCCAGATAGAATCTGCGATCATTGAGTTAGGAATCACATTGATATATATATATATATATTCAATTATAAACAAAGCTTGCTCTTATGTCTTAGATTGAAGAAATAGGGGGAGATAAGCCTTCATATCTGCAGTGGTAGATCATTCTACCTAACTAACAGTATGTGCTTGAGTGGGTGAATGGGGAAAAATAAAATAAATGCTTCTCAAAATGAGCCTTCAGCAAGCTTATAGTCTCCAAGAAGAAGACAATCTCCAATGGGGAGGAAAGCCACTAACATATAACTCCTGGTCAGATACCGATATTTCGAAACCTGATTGTTTCTCCTCAGTGACCGCGGAAAGTGGTAATTTGACTCCTCTGCCTTTTCGGTTTTAAAAAGAATGCTATCCCAGAAAAGGCTGGTGTGCAATACCGTAGTATGTTTGTTGAGTTTTCAAAAAACCAACCAAAGGTGCCACCTAAGAAGCAAAAGAAAATCATGAAAGAGCAAAACAAGCTACATTTTCTTGTGAAAAGTAGAAAATATAAAAAGATAACCTCTTAAGACACAAGTGCTGAGGGCCAGTTCTTGGAATGAATCCACAAGGGACTAAATTACAATAAACTAATAAATTCCAAGGATAAGTACCGAGCACCATTCCATCAACTTACAGAGCAGCTTGGTGTTGCAATGACTGCAAGAAATATTCAATTATAAACAAAGCTTGCTCTTATGTCTTAGATTGAAGAAATAGGGGGAGATAAGCCTTCATATCTGCAGTGGTAGATCATTCTACCTAACTAACAGTATGTGCTTGAGTGGGTGAATGGGGAAAAATAAAATAAATGCTTCTCAAAATGAGCCTTCAGCAAGCTTATAGTCTCCAAGAAGAAGACAATCTCCAATGGGGAGGAAAGCCACTAACATATAACTCCTGGTCAGATACCGGTATTTCGAAACCTGATTGTTTCTCCTCAGTGACCGCGGAAAGTGGTAATTTGACTCCTCTGCCTTAAGAGGTTATCTTTTTATATTTTCTACTTTTCACAAGAAAATGTAGCTTGTTTTGCTCTTTCATGATTTTCTTTTGCTTCTTAGGTGGCACCTTTGGTTGGTTTTTTGAAAACTCAACAAACATACTACGGTATTGCACACCAGCCTTTTCTGGGATAGCATTCTTCTTAAAACCGAAAAGGCAGAGGAGTCAAATTACCACTTTCCGCGGTCACTGAGGAGAAACAATCAGGTTTCGAAATATCGGTATCTGACCAGGAGTTATATGTTAGTGGCTTTCCTCCCCATTGGAGATTGTCTTCTTCTTGGAGACTATAAGCTTGCTGAAGGCTCATTTTGAGAAGCATTTATTTTATTTTTCCCCATTCACCCACTCAAGCACATACTGTTAGTTAGGTAGAATGATCTACCACTGCAGATATGAAGGCTTATCTCCCCTATTTCTTCAATCTAAGACATAAGAGCAAGCTTTGTTTATAATTGAATATTTCTTGCAGTCATTGCAACACCAAGCTGCTCTGTAAGTTGATGGAATGGTGCTCGGTACTTATCCTTGGAATTTATTAGTTTATTGTATATATATATATATATATATATATATATATATGTATGTGTTGTGTGTGTGTGTGTGTGTGCAGGATATGTGGGCAAACCTGGAACATTATTTTTTTCTTCTTTTTTTTTTTGAGGGTGGGGGGGGAGGTTCTCTTTTTGTTTGTTCTGTGTGCTCTGTGTTGTCATTTCTGCTAGGCGATTTGGTGTCGTAAACAGCATTCTTTTTGAGTTATGAGCGTGTATCTATTTCATCACGGGAGCAAGAGTTGCCTTACTTGTTTGTTATTTACTCAAAAAACTTTAAGAACCACATACATTCCCTCATGCAGTTAGTTCACGTCACTTGATGGAAGCGAGGGGATGACTTGCTGTGCACAGCAGATCTTTTAGGATGAGAAAACCATCCAGAGACCATTAGGAAGAGTGGCATGAGACATTACACTCCAATCAGGGTCATGTTAACAACGGATTGTGATTAGTTGAACTTATCGTACCATATGAAAGCAGAGTGAAGCGAGCCCATTGAAATGTATCCCAGTCTTCCAACCTAAACTCCTCGCCTATAGAAATTAGAGCGAGGCACTCCACAGACTCATTGGCCTGTGATCTCATGAAACAGTTGGCGATTTCTGGTAGCGAAGAGGACTAGATTCTTTGAGGCAATAGCATAGGCAGCTGACAAAAGAGTTTCATCTGGATCAGGTAGAGGAGGGAAACAAAATTCCTAAGACTTTCCTTTACCACCGTAGAACAGGTGCTCGATAGCGATGTGGGTTAGACGTCCGTCTATAAAAAAGGACAAAACCTTAAGATGCCCACCCGTCAAAATGATGCTGGTTCGAATCCTGGCAGCGCTAGAAAAAAAAAAAACAAACAAACAAACTGGTAGCAGAGGGACACTTAGTAATCATGACCTAAATGTGGCCCCGGCCTGCTCAAAGTGTAAAGAGTTCGTGGCAGAGAAACTTGATTGAGGGGAGAGGGTGGGGGTGGGGGATCTTCGCTGATGATCTTTTGCTGTTTAACTCTCTTCAGACTTTCTTCCAATTAAAATCGACACGGAAGTACAGTGTGTCACACTCACACTCTGAACCTTCCCTGTGGTGGCAGCCATGTGGGCATTCCAGACGATGAGCTAGTTGATCAACTTGCCAAGAGTGCCACAAAGAAAGAGTTGAGCAGATTGTCTATCCTTTACACTGATCTGAAACCCGAAATTATGTCAAACACCTCTGGCAAGAGGAATGGAAGTTGCAGACAGATAACAAATTGTACGAACATCTGTCCAAACCTGAAAGAGTTTTGACCATGTTCCCGAAGCGGCCGTAAAGAAGAAACAGTTTTGTGCCGTATGCACACAGGCCACTCCTTTTACATCCATTTTTATCTTTTAAAGGGTGAAGAAGCTCCGTGGTGCATTCCATGCCATGTACCTCTCACAGTGAAACACATCTTATAGAGTGTTGGGACTTGCACGATGTGAGACATAAACACTTGACAGCAGACTCCATGAAAATCTTGTTCAGAAGTGTCCTACTTGACGTGATCTTAAATTTCTGAGGCAGATTAACATTTTTCATCTGATCTAATATTTTACGAAAGAAAGATTTTTAACGAAGTTTCCGGTGCGTTTTTAGGTGTATTTTAAAGGGTTGTGTGATTTTTTAAAATGACTTGTGAGTCGGCTTCAATGCGGTGAGAACCCTGATATGGTCCTTAGCGGTCGGCTGGGCTATAAGCTACATTACCTTACCTTATCCTATGGTGGAATAGTGCAGAGTGCTTTTAGATGGTTCTGAAAAGCTTTTCCCTTCATTAACTTAAAAATTCACCAGGTTCCGTTACATTTGAACGCGAACACAAGCGTGTAAAGGGAGACAAAAAACAAGCCACCATGTTCTTCCTATCGACAGAAAGTTGCGGCCCTTTGCATGCTGAACAACCCATAGCCTATAATTATGAGTTCGATATGTTGTCAAGTACCCATAGCCTATAATTATGAGTACGATATGTTGTCAAGAACCCATACCCTATAATTATGAGTTCAATATGTTGCCAAGAACCCATACCCTATAATTATGAGTTCGATATGTTGTCAAGAACCCATAGCCTAGAGTTATGAGTTCAATATGTTGTCAACAACCCATAGCCTATGATTATGATTCAATATGTTGTCAACAACCCATAGCCTATGATTATGAGTTCAATATGTTGTCAACAACCATAGCCTATAATTATGAGTTCGATATGTTGTCAACAACCCATAGCCTATAATTATGAGTTCGATATGTTGTCAAGAACCCATAGCCTATAATTATGAGTTCGATATGTTGTCAAGACCCATACCCTATAATCATGAGTTCGATATGTTGTCAGAACCCATACCCTATAATCATGAGTTCAATATGTTGTCAGGAACCCATACCTATAATTATGAGTTCGATATGTTGTCAAGACCCATAGCCTATAATTATGAGTTCGATATGTTGTCAAGACAGCAGAAGAAAGTTTGATTCATTGTCAAATAAGCTGAAAGCTGAAACTGCTGTGAATTTTGGGAATACCCACATGACAAGTAAGCACGTACAAAGTAAGTGAAGACTTGATTGTTTCGCAGCTTCATATATACACCAGTGTATGCTGTTTATTTCACACACTTAGATCCCCTTTGAAACTACGCTGTCGACCAGATATTTCCTGGTCGCATTATTTGCTGTGTGAAGGTCAGACCATACTCTTCCTTGAATTTCACACTCAACTGCACCACAGTGAGCGGCTGCCATAGTGCCAGAAAGATATTCCAGCATGCGAGGACTCGATTTTGAAATAGACCCAGTGGATCACCTCAGGTAAGTTGTCTGAGACAGCACATATCGACAACAGTTATGGCCCTAAGAAGCTTATATTTCTTCACCTACTGTTGGAGTCAGCCTTTAATTTGAGTTGGTTGCTAAGACTTTGAGACGGAGATGTGACAGATCGTGAGAGTGATCATTAAGCCCTGATCTCAAACAGCGAATCCGTCTTACTCTCGACTCGCCTTTTTTCTGGCATTGCTCTCACTCGTCATTTTGTGGTCACACTCGCCATTTTTGTGGTCACACTCGCCATTTTGTGGTCAACACATCACCATTTTGTGGTCACACTCGCCATTTTGCGATTCACAACTCGCCAATTTGTGGAAAGCAGTGAGTAGATCGAGTGGGCACGTGACTCGGACAAGGAACTAATTCCTAACTTCGCCAGTTATTCATTTATTGCATATTGGGGCGTTCTGATTTGGTTATTTCAGAGCGCAAAATAAAAAGTAGAATTATGTTCAATGCAGACTCTATAGCCGAAGATGAATTCTCAATCACGGTTAAACATTAACAAGAACAAAAAGAAAAAAAAACTGTAACCAAAAGAAGATGAAGGCCTGTGCTGCTGGGAACATGACCTTCACCTTTGCTGTGAAAGGCTCATCACTTTTGGTGAGCAAGAGTCAGACCTAAAAGGTTGAATATGTTCCAACTCACTAGAATGGGAAGGTATCTGCTCTTGCACTCGCTTGCCCAGGTTGGGGAGAGAGAGAGAGAGAGAGAGAGAGAGAGAGAGAGAGAGAGAGAGAGAGAGAGAGAGAGAGGTATGCCTTTTAAGTGGGAACTTTAAGATGTTGGTAAATGTAACTCCTGTTCCAACCCCCTGGTCTGGGTGTTCTCCTGCTCGTGAATGCCTGGTCCTTTGTACAGCAGCTTCTCTCTTCATTGGTGGTCAACCTGGCTCTTGCTCATCAAGATTTTTGCATAGCTGTACATCTCTGGTGTTCTCCAGGTTAAAGGTGTTAATCAGGGTTCAGTTCCGGTTTATTCAGTTATCTTTCTTTGTCGTTCAAGGTCGAGTCATGAGTTCTAAATTTTAAGGTCGCTTATTAAAGTCACAAGGCCCTGAGTCGTTAACCTCTGTTGTAACTTTTTTTGAAAAAAAACAAAAAAAACTTGTGCAATACATAGGATAAACTTGTTTCCATTATTCCTATTCTGAAATTGTCCTTTTTCTCCCTCGTGTTTATCTTTAAGAAGGGAATTGTTTCTGAAGACGATTTATCGAGCGTTTTCTGCCCAGCTGAAGATACAGCTACCACTTCTTGCGGTGGACTAACATCAGCTTTGTGGGCTCTGGCAAGTGTTTATGTTTCTTGGAGGGCTCTGGTTGTGGAGTCGTGCAGTCTGTCAGATAACCTTAAGACCAGGCTGCAGCAGTCAACTAGTCAAGATCTGTCTCCTGTTCGAGATTCCTTGTTGAAGGTCGTTGAAAAGTTCATAGAGCCATCAGCCTTTGAGACCTCTTCTTTTTTCTCATACAAAGGATCTCCGACTCTTCTTTCCACCGTCAACTCTCTTTCAGCCATTTTTTGTAGCTAAATCGGACGAAGCCCAGATGTTCCTCGTATGCTGAACTTTCTGTACAGGCAGAGTTGTAGGCAATAACTATCCAGCGATCCCAGAGATGCTTCTGGTAGGAAGGGAAAAGAGGAGCTGAAGGGGGTGTGGGGGGGGGCATCTCTCAAGCCTTTTCGACAACTAGAAATTTCTTTTGGATGAGTAGGTTCTCTTTTCAGTTTGGAAAGGCTTAAGGCTAGTTCATATATATCCCTCCATCCCCTGTTTTTGCAAACCATTGTATTATTAGACCCACTGAAATTTGCAGCATAAATGCATCGCTCTACCCAGAAGTATCTCTGTTTTGCCTCTCTTGGGAAAGTGCATGCATGTGTGTGTGTGTGTGTGTGTGTGTGTGTGTGTGTGTGTGTGTGTGTGTGTGTGTGTGCGGTGCGTGCCGTGTGCGTGCGTGTGCGTGCGAGCTTGCGTGCGTGCGTGCGCGCGTGCGTGTGTGTGTGTGTGTGGGGGGGTGGGGGGGGGGGGTGTGTGTGTGTGTGTATGTATGTGTGTGTGTGTGTGTGTGTGTGTGTGTTGTGTGTGTGTGTGTGTGTGTGTGTGTGTGTGTGTGTGTGTGTGTGTGTGTGTGTGTGTGTGTGTGTGGTGTGTGTGTGCCTTTGAAGCTCTTCCGTTTCGTCTATCTCTGTAACCGTACTTTTTTAAGCTCACAATGGCAAACATCATGGTTATTGCAGTTTCT
>CM065742.1:44366587-44409087 GCA_033310375.1 Conus canariensis
CATAATCATCGTCATCATCATCATCATCATCATCATCATGACTGTCGTCACAGTCATCATAATTGTCGTCAGCATCATCATGATTCTCGTCATCATCATTATAACTGTCGTCATCATCAGCAGCAGCAGCAGCAGCAGCAGCAGCAGCAGCAGCAGCAGCAGCAGCAGCAGCATCTCATCATCATCATCATCATCATCATCATCATCATCATCTCATCATTCATCATCATCATCATCTGATGATGATGATGATGATGAAAGTTGCCATTGTTCTGCTTGGGTAGCTGGGGTGGTCAGGGTTTTGTGTCCACTTTGTAGTGGAGTTTAAGTGGTTCAAGTCGCTTCCCAACAGAATTTCTTCTCAGAGCCACCTGATATGGATCCAGATGACCCAGTGGAGTCAACTGGGGCGGAGCCAGTCTTACTGACCAACCTCCATGCTGATGTTCTGGCTTTGGTCACCAGTGGACGGGGAGTCGATCTGTGACAGTTCTGACATTATGTGCTGCAACCACCCCCCCCCCCCCCCCCCCCCCCCCCCACAGCGTTGCTGTGTCTTCTGTTCTTCCTGTCAGTGCTCCACACACACACACACACACACACACACACACACACACACACACACACACACACACACACACACACACACACACATTTTTTATTGTGACAAAACTGTGATGTGAAGCATGTTGAGATTTGAAGCAGAAATTACTGTGATTAGACCCTTTTTTTTTAAACTGAGAACGATCCTCTCACTGTTGCAGTAATGTGATATTATAAAAAGGGAGTGGAGGGAGATAAGACGGCAGCATAAAAGAGGGAGATAGAGATACAACAGGAGGGAAGTGGTGTAGGTAGCAGAACATTAGCAGGGGGAAGGGAGGTTGCAAGTGACAAAAAGAGGAAACAATAAGAAAAAACAACGTTATATCTATTGATAAAGATGTAGCATGTTAGCTTTGACAGGTTGACGCCTATGGATTGAACGAAACTATGTCGACAAATTCCCATGTAACAAACCATGTAACAAACCGTCTCAAACCATGTAACAAACCATCTAATATAAACATAATAATCCATGTCACATTAACCATGTATCCAACCAAACCATGTCTTAGACCATATAACAAACCATGTAATAATCCATGTAACAAACCATGTAACAAACCATGTCGGAAACCATGTAACAAACCACGTCACAAACGATGTCACAAAACATGTCACAAACAATCACAAACCGTGTCACAAACCATTTCACAAACCATGCCACAAACCGTGTCACAAACCATGTCACAAATCGTGTCACAAACTATGTCACAAACCATGTCACAAACCATGTCAACCATTCACAAACCATGTCACAAACCGTGTCACAAAGCGTGTAACAAACCGTGAACAAACCATGTCACAAACCATGTCACAAACCATGTCGCAAACCGTGTAACCATATATGTAACAAACCGTGTGACAAACCATGTCACAAACTATGTACCAAACGTGTAAGAAGCCATGATATAACAAACTATGTAACCCAAAACGATTGCTAACAACCATGTCACAAGCCATATAACAAACCATATAAGAAACTATGTCACAAACCATATGACAAATCATGTCACAAACCATGTAACAAACCATGTCACAAACCATCTCACGAACCATGTAACAAACCATGCCACAAACCATGTCACAAACCGTGTAACAAACTGTACAACAAACCATGTCACAAACCATATAACAAACCATGTCACAATCCATGTCACAAACCATATGATGGACCTTTTGGTACTTCTGGCCAAACTTCATATTTGTGTAAGTAAACTGATGATGCAGTCAAAAATATGACTCCTTTTGTAACAATGAAGCAACTCAATGCTGTTGAAAACTATGGACAAAATTGATGCATTTTGGAATGGTTGCATTTGAAAGTAACTGGCTTCCATACCAACCACTTAAGAGCCTAAGGAAGACGCTATATGGTAAGTGTAAGGCTAAAATAAGTTTCAATACATTTGTTGTGTGTATACTTTTGAACAAGGCTTTTCAATGCGTTACACACACACACACACACACACACACACACACACACACACACACACACACACACACACACACACACAAGAGAGAGAGAGAGAGAGAGAGAGAGAGAGAGAGAGGGGTGTTCAGTATGAGGTAATTATATTGAACATCCCTTGTACTTGGCAGACAGTTGAGAAATGTCGATTCTTATTTATATAACACATGGACTACGTTTTGTACATTCATTCACTTCTTTCTTTCTTTATTTGTTTATTCATTCATTTACTTATTCTTTTTTCTTTGGCACGCATGTATAGGTTTGATTTTGACATGGTAACAGGTTTGATATGGCAACGCTCCAAAACCAACCGCTAACAGTTGGCTGAGTTATAGATACGTGAAATGAACTACATTAAGATTAAATCAGCAAAATGTATGCACGAACTGGCATTCACTGCTTCTGCTTTGGATACTACACTGGTACACAATGTAAATCACACAGGTCACAATGGTGTCTTTTCATCTGGTCACGTTTTTGTCTGAAGTTTTTGTGACATATTCATCGAAAAAAATCGGGGCCTCGACTGTATGTGAAAAAAACAAACACTGTTCAAATTCTGGCATGTAAACATAAGGCAAGCAGCCAAGCAATAAAACTCAAAAGGAATTCCAGAAGAGTGCTGGGCGCCGTAAAGCTGGAACAGATCCTGATGTTACCCTTTTCCCCATATCTGCAGCACCATGGATCGGTGCCAGAATGTCAAAGCTTGTCCTCGGACCACTATCAGATCTGTCTACTGATACGATTTGTCCGAGGTTTCTGCACTAACATGGAATGCAGTACTGAGGGCAAGAAAAAAATCAACAACAACAGCAACGATGACAAGAACAAGAACAAGACTAAGAACAATGACAACAACAACGACGATAAACAACAACAACAACAACAACAACAACAACAACAACAACAAAACTACTATGATCTTGCCGACCGTAAAAATCTACGTGCTGGTTCGCTTGAGGTATTTTGGTCCACTTGTGGTACTCACGGGAAGAAAAATCACGTGACACCAGGGGTAGAAGTGTATTCGCTCCTGCACAAAAGAGGCGTCAAGGAGCAGCTTGAAACGGCTTCTGATTCAGAAGCCAGTGACGAAGAAAAAGCCAGTGGGAAAGTTTGCATTGCACTGGGTATAGATACAAGAAAACAAATGAACGGCAACTGCCACTCATTAATATTTATTGTAGTACGTCATGTGCTGAAGACGAGTTTAATCAGTTGTGCTTGACAGATATTTTGATCGTGGGAGGAGGAGGGTGTTACCATTGTCGACATAGAAACAGTGAAACATCAAACATAACAAAGCGTCTACACCCAAGATAACGTGCTGCTGCTGACTTCTATCCCAGCAAAGCTTTCTTGGCTGATATTTCTGTTGTCCTCATTTTTCTGCTCCTACCCATTGAAGGTTTCGTTTGTGTGTTTGTGTGTGTGTGTGTGTGTGTGTGTGTGTGTGTGTGTGTGTGTGTGTGTGTGTTTATTAATTTCCAAAGTAAAAATCGTTATATAGAATAAAATGTTGATGATGATATAACCGATCAGATCACATTCACTAAATATTGATGGAATTACTTGTGACTTGGAATTATCAAAAATGCATAGTGTACATTTAGACAAAGTGTGTGTCAGTCAACCATAGATTTTGTATGGGTTAGTACCTGAAAAATGACATGAAGAGTTCATTTGTGGAAATTATGTTTTATTGCTATTACTGAAAACGTCCAGTGTGCTAATGAAAAAAAAATCGACTTTCTCCCACAGAAGGGCACTTTGAGGGCTGGACAGCTCTGCACTATCTATCTTCTCCTCACGTTTTGTTAAAATCACCTTCGTTGTTTTTGTGTTTAGCTTCCTGGACAAATCCCTCTCTCTTGACCTGCTCCAAAATTTAATGGGTTCGTCTTTAACTGGCGATCCATCTTTCCACCACAGTTTGTGTTATCATGGTAACGGACAAGAACACCCAGCAGACTTCGGGGAAACATTTCCCTTTTGGTAAAAATTAAAAAATAAATAAATAAATAAATAAACACGTTTTAGCCACACAGGGTGAAGGGAAATAACTATGCAGCTTGGAATCACTCTTCAATCAGTTTCCGGTGAACACTTGGACACAATGTTTACTGATCTTGGGATATTTATCCGTGCATTTTTAGATGTTTGTAACGTCTGTAAAAGAACATGTGTCGACATTTCGTTGCCTGTGTTGTGTGAAGAGAACAGTTACTTTGCATCTTGCGCTTGTGTGTACTTGGGCTTATTTCTTTGTAAACACTGTTTACAAGAAGGTTCAGTTAAGGTTTCCCACAAAGTACGTGAAACTGCGAGTGTCAAACTTAAAATATGTTTCCAGGTCTGAAGCTTGATGATCATGATAATGGTGATGATGATGATGAAGTTGATGATGAGGATGATGATGATGACGATGATGATGATGATGATGATGATGGTGATAGTGAGGAGGCTGATGATGATGAGAAGGAGGAGGAGGAGAAGGAGGAGGAGGACGATGATGATTACTGTTGCTGTTGTTTTTCTTCTTAATGTTCACAAGGCATTGCATGTTTTTTTTTTATAAATCGGAAAAGTACAGCCGAACATTTGTATCACATAGAAACATAGATAATTGTGTCTTACACAGACCTAACAACATTGTCCATGTGAATCTGTAGATTTGCTTGGATTGTTCCCACTTTGATTCCTGGCATTCTCTGTGCAACTTTACAAGACTTCAATAAATGTTATTTGGAAATCTGCAGGGAAGGTTACCTGTGTTTGAGAGAGAGAGAGAGAGGGGAGAGAGGAGAGAGAGAGAGAGAGAGAGAGAGAGAGAGAGAGAGAGAGAGTTAATTTAAAACATCCCTTGTGGGTGAGAGACTGCAATGACAAATCTGTTCTTTTTATGATAGATGGACCAATTTATTTATTTGTTTGTTTATTTATTTGATTTTTTCATTTGAAAATGTTCATTATGTATAAGAAGAATAATGGTAAGTATGTTGTCCAAGCAATATTTATATTTCTCAGGCAATAGTATTCAGCAAGTTTCCTATTATCACGTGCAATTGAAATTCGTGGAGAAAAATGTGATAGTTGATAATATTTATAAGCAATACTGTTTTCGATTGACCCTTTTCACGCTAGCAACTAAGCTGTCGACCATGCTAAATTGCTTTGTTATACTTTTATACCATGCATCGTTTTAGAAACAAGGGACCCTTCACACCTTTCAATTTCTTGAACATAAGAGATCTTCACACACACACAAACACCCACACCCACACCCACACCACACCACACACACACAACACACACCACACACGCACCACACCACACACACACACACACACACACAAACATAGAGAGAGATACAGAGAGAGAGAGAGAGAGAGAGAGAGAGAGGAGAGTAACCGACACACAGGCAGACAAAAACAGTATGTAAAGCTAAACACTATTCCTGCATGATGTGCATGCCAGATGATAAAGAAATCAATCCAATAGATGGACAGAGATTTTATTTTGCATTCACATGTGTGAAGAGAAAATCGCAATTATGGTTGACATTTCCAGGAAACAGATGTAGGCCAATCTTATATAGAGTATGATGCTTCCTAGTGCAAAGACAAAGCGGATGGTTACAACATTATTTTGGCTTGGATTCCTGGTCATGTTGGCATTGGAGGGAACGAAATGGTTGATCGTTTAGCCAAGAATGCCACAAGAGAGAAACTGTCCAACATATATATCCCCTGCTCAGATCTGAAACCCAAAATTAACGATTATGTGAGAGACCTCTGGCAGGAGGATTGGAATACACAGACGGATAACAAACTCTTTCAGATCCGTCCAAACCTTAAGGAGTCCCTCCCATCTGCGTCTGGTGGTCGTAAAGAAGAAACAGTTCTTTGCCGGCTGCACACCGGCCATTCGTATTTTACCCATTCGTACCTTTTAAAGAGTGAAGAAGCTCCGTGGTGCATTCCATGTCATGTGCCACTCACAATGAAGCATATTCTTTTAGAGTGTTGGGACTTGCACGATGTGAGACACAAACATTTTACGGCAGATTCCATGAAAACCTTGTTCAGAGATGTCCCACCTGATGCCATCTTTGAGTTCTTGAAAGAGATTATCATTTTTCATCGGATCTGAGTTTTTACAGTGGAAAGATTTTTAACAAACTTTCGGATGGTTTTTCGATGTATTTTAAAGAATTGTGTGAATGAATGACTTGTGAGTTGATTTTAACGTGGTGACAGCCCTGATGTGGCCCTTTGCGGTCGGCTGGGCTATAAGCAACATTATCTTACTTACTAGTGCAAAGACGCCTATGTTGAATCAGAATTAGTTTCCATGAGTCATAATACAACACATTATGAGGCCCAGAGGCAAGAAAACGGGAATGACGAAGCAACAGAAATCATCATTTCTCATGAAAATAGTAACGGGTACCAATACAACTCAAAGGCAGTTGGATAAATCACATTTCAGACCGTAGTAAATGGTTTGTATGGTCCAAATAACTGCATGTCCATGACTTTAGTCCTCGTGGGGATGCCAAGGGATCTATCAGAAGACATTGTATGCCCACTGGGGGAAATGTTTCTATGTTAACAACTGCGCTTGCATAGCTTCGACTTCAAAAGAAATGTGTCGGGACAGAACGCATGAGCAGCCGTACAAACCAGTCCCATATGTACAACCAACCAATGAGCTCTGCTGTCACTGTATTTCAGCTTTCCCATCGGACCCTTTTGCAGAGATAATGCTGATCATACTCAGACAACAGCAAGCACGGTATCATTGCTGATGCTCCTGCTCCTAGTGTGGTGGATGATAAACCCTTTTGTTTCTTTGGTGGTGGCTGTTGTTAACACCAGTGCTTCTTTCACTGCAGTTGACTGGTCGCGTTCATGCATAGGCAAAACATTGATATCAAGGCAAAAGTCAACATTTACACAGAGTTAAAAGAAACCGCATTTTCCAACCATCACGCATACATTACTCTCAGATGATGTTTATGACATTTAGAGGGCTATACAAATAATCTAACACAGAATGAGAGGCGCATGGCAGTTTGATCTATTGCGCGCGCATGTGTGTGTGTGCGTGTGTGTGTGTGTGTGTCTGTGTGTCTGTGTGTCTGGTGTGTGCTTGCGTGTGTGTGTGTGTGTGTGTGTGTGTGTGTGTGTGTGTGTGTGTGTGTGTGTGTGCGCGTGTGTCTGTATGTCTGTGTGTCTGTGTGTCTGTATGTGTGTGCGTGTATGTGTGCGTGTGTGTGTGTTTGCGTGCGTGCATGTGTGTGTGTGTGTGTGTGTGTGTGTGTGTGTGTGTGTGTGTGTGTGTGTGTGTGTGGTGTGTGTGTGTGTGTGTGTGTGTGTGTATGCGTGTGTGTGTATGCATGTATGTATGTATGAAATCATATGTGTGTGTGTGTGTGTGTGTGTGTGTGTGTGTGTGTGTGTGTGTGTGTGTGTGTGTGTGTGTGTGCGAGAGAGAGAGTTTTATTAGTAGCTGGTGGCATTGATTTACAACATTTCCTCCTAGTATTTTCCTGGCTGCTCGTACCACGTTGTGTGTGTGTGTGTGTGTGTGTGTGTGTGTGTGTGTGTGTGTGTGTGTGTGTGTGTGTGTGTGTGTGTGTGTGTGGTGTTTTGAGAGAGAGAGAGAGAAAGAGAGAGAGACAGAGAGAGAGAGAGAGAGACAGACAGACAGAGACAGAGACAGAGACAGGGACAGAGACAGAGACAGAGAATATCCGCGATTTATTGTATGACCACCCATACTTGCATTCATTTTAACATCTGATTCGCCTGTGCATGCTTGTGCGCAATTACAACAGTTTTTCGAATTCGTAGAATTACACTCACATCCGTTGAAAACACTTTTTGTCTAAGCTGAATCGCTTTTTGTCCTTCTTTCTTGTACTGAAAGTTTTGTCTAACGTGTATCAGCCATTGACTTAAATCAGTTGTTTTGATTAAAGTGACGTAGCACTTCTTCATTTCCTTCAATCAGTGCTTAGTAACAGTGTTTTTGGACGGCTGTTCTTTTCAGCTAGAGGCAATGTCAAACAAACTTCTTGTTATTATATGGGGAGGTCTCTTTTCAGGTGTAAAAAGTACTTATCAACGATCCTCATAAACCATTTACAGAGGTACACAGTTGTTGCTTGTTGCGGACCAGATTTGAAGTCGTCATCAAAGGTTAAAGGGTAGCACACAAACACATAACAATAAAGCCACAACAACAAAAAATGCCAAAAGTTTCTAGAAGAAAGTTCAGTTGTGAGAATATAGATGGGTTACTGGATAAACGTACTGGAATGAAATGTGGAATACAGCACCTTTCAGGATTAACGTCATCCTCAGATCTACATATGACTTCCTGCTCTCAAACGTTAAGTGGATTAAAATAGGCGAAGTTAGGTAGCCCTGCCTGTCCCCCATGATGGGGGTAACAAACAGCGGGACGTGCACTCAGCTTACGCACACTGGCAGTAACCTAAGGGAGAAACATGTGCAGTCAACGTGAAGTGTGTTTAGAAGATCGCACATATGATAAAGGCAGCGAAAGTAAAGACCACTCTATTGAAAATGTTAGGAACAGCATTCTGCATGGCAGGAAGCAGAACATTATGGTCTGGAACAGCTGTGACATCTGGAACGTACAAGGAAGATCTGCTGAATGTGGTGGGTGACAGGGAGTGCACAGCACGCCTTCCCACAATTTGAAAATAAAAATCAGGCAGGGTGATTTGAGACAGGAAATAGTTCTCCACCTACTCTTATCAAAACAAACAATCTGACTGAACTCACTTTTCCAACTGAAAGCAGAATGAAGGATGATTCGACAAGACTGCGAAGTACACATGTCTACCCAGAAGCTGGAGGCAATTTGCTTTAAAAGCCAAAGTCCTTTCCCTATTCATTGGATTAAACGAAGGTATTAGACGCATCTTGGTATGATCTCACGACATAGTTCCAGTTCTGGATATCTCAGAACAAGAGAACTAGAGCTCTGAAGGCGAAGGCAGACGCAGCTCAGAGGACTTCCCTCTGAAAATGGTTAGACCAGACCAGAGTATTTCCATCAGGCTTAATAAGGTCAAACAAAGCATGTGTGAATATGTGACGCGTTCTGATTGTTTTTTTCTTTTATGCTTTTGCTGTCTCAACAAAGGATGTCAGATCTTAAAAAAAAGGTTTAAGTCTTACAAATCCGCCAAACGTGAACAAACGAATAACAAGGGAAAAAAAAACGACGCGTTTCGACAACTGAGTTGATGCTTGGCGGATGTATTACTTAGAGTTTTTTTAAGATTTGCTTAGGTTTCCACCTGCAGTCGCCTCACTTTGCAACTAAAGAATATCAAGTTATACCTAAAACTGGCTTAAGTGTTGGAGGTTCATTTATGAAAATAAGGTCATAGGTGAGTATCGAGATTTTTCACCTTCCATAGCCCTACCATTAAACCCTGCAAAAATTTCCATAGTCCACAACTTAAGGCCATCACCTCAGCAACACTCTTGCAGGAAATATTCATGATGACATCATCAGACGCACCTGGGTTGTAGTCGTGTCGGCGGAGCCATACTTAGCCATTCCCGCCTTTTTTGAGCATCCAGTCCGTTGTTTGTGGAAGATCACTTGTATGGAGCTCATCTTGAGAAGCACACAGTCTGTGTTCATGTGTCTGCAGGTAAGTACTGCTCAACACTTAGAACAGAAATCAATACATGTTGCTTCCACATTACAGGATGACGGCAATGGAACCCAGCAATTAGTTTTCCCATAAATAGTTCCTCAGGTCGGAAGGTTCTTACAGGAGACAGACGTCCACGCCCAGAGGAAACTCAGGAAGTCAGGATGTCGCTAAATTGAATCAGCTGGGGTTGCCTGTAGGTCTGGCTGGTCTGTTTAGCATGTTTTGTTTTCATGTAGGTCTGGCTGGTCTGTTTAGCATGTTTTGTTTTCCTGTAGGTCTGGCTGGTCTGTTTAGCATGTTTTGTTTTCATGTAGGTCTGGCTGGTCTGTTTAGCATGTTTTGATTTCAGCCTTCCTCGGCAACACAGCTTTTTTTATTTATTTATTTGTGTGCGCATCCAAGATCGCGTCATCGTTGGCTGCGCATCACGTGTTAGCTCTCCGAATAATATCATGTCTATTGCTTTGGCTCTAGAAAGCTTGTACTTAAGTCAAACGACTTGCGTTTCGTTGAATTGTAGCTGTACCAGAGCCCACATTCACGCCAACAGAATAGCTCACATGCGGCTGAACGATTTCATAGGACAGTAAAGGTGTGTTCACTGTTTGCTCATATGAAGATGCCGAGCTGTCCATTATCAGTTCATAGTGAACCCTAGCCCTGCATATGAGCTTATATGTGACTGCATCATCCACATTGTAACATGTGCACTTTCTGGCCTGCTCCTTTATTGTTCTGACCCATGACCAAAGAGACTGAGTACTATATTGAATCACAGACTCAAAAAACTGATTTCCTAGCTCTTTTACTGAAGTGTTCTAAAACAAGCGAACAAACAATTTAGTTACTTTTGGCTTCTAATGGTACACAAATGATTCTCTTTTAGACAAGAGCTGATAACGTGTATGTTAAATCATCCTTATGGTTTATCAATAGGCCTGTCTTACTCATGCCAGCATTGTTGATGACCATGAGATCTCAAAGGACCAGACAAGCATTTATCCTAGGCTGGTGCTGGATTATCGCTGGTAATGCCTAATGCTTCAAATCGCCTCACATATGAAAATATGTTTTCCTCCTCAAGATGTCCATCCTTCTTAGGACACCAAGCTTGGTCTGTCTGTCTACAGACTATAAAGAACAACTTCGGGGTCACCATTCGTACTTTCTGCATGTCTGCAACTGTCATAGTCTTTGTTGTCAAATACCAACAGTGAATGCACGAGAGAAGAGGCACTGTATAGGGTATACACCAATGGTTTTCTTTCCAAATCTAGCTGAACTATGCGTGGTTTATATGGAGTCAGAAGTCTGTTCTGTACCTTCACGTTGCATTCGAATTAGATCTTGAACATAATCACGATTTTTTAATAGCAAAGCAAACCTCACAACATGGATATTTCTTAATTATGTATGCTGGCATTCTTTGTGTGTGTGTGTGTGTGTGTGCGTGTGTGTGTGTGTGGGTGTGGGTGTGGGTGTGTATGTGCGTGTGTGGTGTGTGTGTGTGTGTGTGTGTGTGTGTGTGTGTGTGTGTGTGTGTGTGTGTGTGTGTGTGCAATCGTGCATGCTTGCGTGTATGATAATGCATCTACTGTATGTATTATTGCGAACACGCTCAGAAGTTTGAGCCTTAATATATATATATATATATATATATATATATATATATATATATATATATATATATATATTTGTTGGGCTTAGGAAGGACGAAGGGGTATGTGTGTACGCACATTTCTTCTGCCCATGTATGTTGTACATGTAACTTAAACCACCTTTTCAGACTAACAGATTCATGTCCTTTATTTTCATGTTTCTTCTTTTCTTTGTTCTTTCTTTCTTTCTTTCTTTCTTTCTTTCTTTCTTTCTTTCTTTCTTTCTTTCTTTTTTAATTACTTTTTATGGTGACTTCTGCAAAGAGCATAAACAAAACAAACAAAGCAAAGAAATGTGTGGCTTGTTCAATGTTATTTTGAACAGACAATTTTGATTTGACGTGACTCGATGTTCTCTCTCTCTCTCTCTCTCTCTCTCTCTCTCTCTCTCTCTCTCTCTCTCTCTCTCTCTCACACACACACACACACACACACACACACACACACACACACACACACACACACACACACACACACTTATCTCACGGATAATTAATTCTCTAGACTTCTGTGCCTGAACAAAATTTCACAGATAATACCTTTCTAGACTTCTCCGCCTCTTACTTTATTAAGAGGGTTAACTGTCAGAACCCAGTATCTCATATATATATATATATATATATATATATATATATATATATATATATATATATATATATATATATAACACTGAGATACTGGGTTCTGGAAGTCAACCCTCGTAAAATATTGTGACAAAATTCACATTTGGTGCATCAGATATCTGTGTACATTCTAATCGTTACAGACCTTTGAATGACTGTCATTTTACATGTCCGCTCTGTCATGAAGATGATAAAAAAGTTCATTTTGTTCTGTCTTGCCCGGAGCTACACACTGTTAGAAAATAATTGATTCCACCTCAGTACCCAAGAAATCCAAGTTTCTTCAAACTGATTATGTTAAGAAAAAGACCTTTAAATAGTTTGTCTGTATTTGTATAAAGCTGTCAGAATGCGAAAATGATGTGTAGAGATAGTAAATGTAGTGTTAAACTTGTCAAATGGATTTAAATCAATGAATTGCGCGGTTCGTTATTAATGTACCCCCTTCTAAAGGGCTATGGCTTTTTTGAATTAACATCTGTGTCTGCCTCTGCGTCTGTCTCTTACAAACAGGGAAACTCTCAACCACCGTCTTCTACAAACTGACTGATGAACGCTTACACTTAGACTACACGCTCCACTGCCATCTATCCACAATCTACAGCATGCCTAACTCTGAATTTCTCCAGCTGTGCAGACTGTGCCTCAACAAAAATCGTTAATTACAAGCAGCTTAAACATCTGATGTCCACACCAACCATTGTGTCATGTGCCCTACCCCTTACTACAACTATGTTATAGTTTATGTATGGTTAGGGATATGCCACAGTGAGCGTAACTAATTTACCAGCACTAGGAGAGGATGGGTTCTCCACACGTGGGAGATAATGTACTCTCCATATTTGAATAATGTGTGTTTCCTGAAACGGGAGTAAATGTGGCCTGTATACATATGCAATGAGACGCCTCCGACAGGAGTGATGTGCTTTACGTATGTCATTTGACATGATGTTTACATACATATATAATTATGAACCTTTGAAAGAGTTAGATTCAGTCAAATAAAGACATACGAGTATCGGTACACATTTACAGACTTTTTTCGTTTCTTTAAAGAAAATCTATTTCACATGGAAAAAGAAATCTAATGTGATTCCTTCCAGAGCTTGGACTGGACACGTGTCATCATCCCTCTGAAGCCAAGTCATGATGCAGTGATAAGAAAGGTCACAAGTTCATCACACTCGGCATTGCTGTGAGGTTAGATGACAGACCTACTGCAGTGTACAGGATGGATCATCATTGGCCGATGGGTAGTAAGGGAAGATATGTTTAGCTCATTGACTCCACATATCTGCAGGACCAATGGAAGAATTCCGTTCCTCATTGATATCTGCTGCTTCCCTGCCCCTGTCTTGACTGGCAGTCTACAGGCAGTCCCCAGCAGAGCACCAGCTAAACACCGATCCCCGACTGCAGAAGACGTGAGAGGTTACCAGGAAAGATCTGTTGACAGACGGTCACTCGTCTGCAGACCTTCCCTTAACTCCACCCCCTACCGCCCACCCCTGACTGAGTGGTCTCAGGTGAAGAAAAATAGGCCACCGGCCCACAAATAGGCTTTACAACAGCGACTCTTCTCTGTAAAGTGACTTCACTACTTAAATTGTAAATAGACTTGCACTCCATCAGGCAAAATAAGTGTTCTTTGCGAAACAACATTGCTCCCCTAGCAACCATTTTCGACCGACTGGAGCACAGTCAATTACATAGCTATCTTCATACAAGGTTGTAGTTTTGTAAATCTTCATGATAAGCAGCATACAGATTTTCCATAGCTTAAGAGTACAAACAAAACAAAACAGCTGTGACAAGTTTAGTAGTAATCTATATTCACACAATCACAGCAATGCTAAAGCGATTGTAAAAACAACAGTCACCATTTCCTCATGTAAAAGAAGGGATCGGAAGAAAAATAGGGTTTCCCTACCAGACATCTGTGAATTTTACCCGGCGCTAAGTGAAGGTCGTAGAGAGAGTAAAGTCTGCAGTCCAGAGCTCCATGTCACACACAGCATAGCGCCTCACAGTTCACCACACGATCCAAGTTCTGGTCACCATGGACCCCGTGCTACACACAGGCACACAACTGCAGCTTCCAAGCTCCTTACACTGCCTAGTAGACAACTTGAACAAACACGTCAGGTCCATCGAATCCCCTCGACTCCAACACCAGAACACGGATCACAGCCTGTCACTTCACAGATCTACAACACTTGGGCAGCTCCGGAACGAACCACACTAAGTTGCAATTCATTTGAACACTAAAATATCAGATAATATTTCTGAGCTCAAACCACATGCCTGCATGAAAATAGACAGCATTTCCTCCTCGAGGCCAAAGATGATTCTTTCTTGAAGAGACGACTTCTTCCCTGTAGAAAGGTCCTTCCAGAGGAATCCATTCTCGACTGCCGTCTGCTAAACACAAGCGAAAACAAATCAATATTTCAATAGTAACCAAGCACAGCGCATTTCAGCATTATACATAAAAAGAGACAGCTACAGAAAAGAAAAGAGAGGAAAAAAGGGAAAATATTAGTTTTTCATGTTTATTCATTATTGTTATAATTCATGCATTCACTCTTCTTTATTGTGTATTATTATTCATTACTTTTATAACCATTTTTTTTCATATAAATCATTACCAGTATTGCATTACTATTTTTTTTAATTACTTTGGTGGGTAAAAATGTTTTTGTTCTGCCACTGACATTCTTGTCATTATAAGTATTTTATTCTGAGCGATTTTTGTTTTCTTTTTTGGGTCATTCTAGAATTTCCCAGCTATATTTTCACAATTCGAACTTTCAACCCCCCAATCTGGAAAGTCCTGGAAGTGTTCCAGGAATACCCAATGCTCAGAAGGTGTGTGTTGAAGTGTGTTAGGAAAAGGCGAAAGAAAAATGTGATGAAGACTTCTCAAAGGAAAGTTAGATTAACAGAGATAAGAGGAAAATGCCACAAGCCAAAACAGCATCCAGTATAAATCATTCCTGACATTTTCTGTTTAATCCCATGATATGTTTTACTTTCATTTGAAAATGAAACATACAGTAGTACATTGCATAGTAGGTAAAAAGTCTGTGCATAGTTGGCATTAATTATCTGAAGATTACGAGTGAATAGTAGAGAATGCCTAAACTTTACTGGGTCAAAATCCGGGACCAGGCTGCTTCCAATTCAGTAGTGGGGCGACCATCCCCAACCCGGCGGGTCCCCAGATGGCGGATAGGAGAACGGCCCTCAGATATGGGGTTAGCTGCGATATAAGTCAGGCTTGCCTGGCCGAATAAGCAGTCCCGGACCAACTGGCGATGTTCCTACCAGGAGGGGATGGGTCAACAGGTGGCACTGTTGTCCTCACTGAAATACCCCATGTGTTCTATGACGGGCTCATCATGCGGTCAAGAGGTGCGGTATAACCTCTAGCCCCGGGGTGGGATCCTTGGAGAAACAACCCCCCCCCCCCCCTGTGCTCACAGGGCAGGGCGTACGGACCATGAGCTAAGGGTGAGGCACCCGAAAGAAAACTCAGCTGAAGACGGAGGTATCGGGCCACTGGCGCAACTTAAACCACGATACCACGCATCCACGCTTCCATGATGATGCAGTCCACAGAATTTCGATGTGGCGCTCGACCTTCGGAGACCCGCCGGGGAGGTCGGGAGCCGGGCCCTATGCCTAAAAGGGGCCCACCCAAGCGGTCGGTGGTCAGACAAAGTAATTCTGCATGCCAATGCGACGAAGAAGGAGACCTCATCCTGCTGCTGATGCCAAGCAAACAGTACCACCAAGAATGCTCAACATTCTCCAGTGGAATGCAGAAGGGGTGCATAAGAAGAAGAAACTTGGCTTGGCAGAAAGGATGCATCAAGAAAATATTGACATTGCATGTGTCCAAGAGACACATTTGACCGTAAACCATCGCTTTCAAGTGATGGGTTACGAGACCATCAGGTTAGACCGTGAGGAAAGAAACAAAGGAGGGGTGCTTGTCTTGGTGCGGAATTCCATCGCCGCACAAGAACTCAAGATCAACACCAATCAACAGGCAGAGATCCAAGGGGTTGATATAGTCCTTAAGGAATACAACATCAGGATCTACAATGTCTATTGCCCTCAATATCGTGATCTTTCCTCACATACATGAACATCCCAGACAACAACTGCGTGGTGGTGGGCGATTTTAACAGTCACTCAGAGAGATGGGGCTATGAGGAGACGGACAAGAGAGGCGAAGAAGTTGAGGATTGGGAGACTGACACACATCTTCATCTCATCAACCAAGAAGATGATGAACCCACCTTCTACTCTAGACGCTGGATGACCACATCAACACCAGATCTAGCGTTCGCCACCAACGACCTGTTCGTCAGGACCACAAGAACAGTCCTCAACCAGCTTGGAGGAAGTGACCACAAGCCCGTCAAACTCTCTAACAACCTCAACTTGCAGGCTCCACAAGCAAAGTGTTTTCCCAGCTGGAATTATAGAAAGGCGGACTGGACTCTCTTCGAGACCTTCACAGATACATACACAAAGCCAATCAACATCAGGCAGAAGGACTCAAACAAGATGGTTCAAGACTTCACAAAGGCCATCTTGAAAGCTGCTACAGAATCCATCCCAAGAGGAGCACGTAAAGACTACAAGCCCTACTGGACGGAGGAACTCCAGAATCTGGAAGCTGCCGTTACGGAAGCCAGGGACCGAGCAGAAAAGCAGCCATCACTGGAGAACAACATAGCGCTGAAGGAAGTAACTGCCAGATACAAGCTGTTCTGTGCACAAGCTGCAAGAAAAAGCTGGCAAAAGAAAACTGAAAGCCTAAATCTCGACAGGGATGGCAGCAAGCTGTGGAAACTGGCTAGAACCCTCTGTAATGAAACAACAAGTCACACTACTATAACAATACAAGAGAATGGAAATTACCTCTCTGGAAAGAAAGCAGCAGACCACTTCATAGACGTCTATGAAAACATCAGCAATCTGGAAATCCCTCCTGAACATAGAGCTGCAGTGCACAGGGCCCAAGGTGAACTTCATGAGGAAGAGCCCCAAGAGGAAGTCATGACCACAGCTTTCACAGAGAAGGAGCTGGAGGAAGCGTTGCAGAGCCTCAATCTAAAGAAGTCACCTGGACCAGACGGAATCACAAATGAAATGCTTCTGCATCTTGGGATGGAGAGCAAGGCAGTCCTAAAAATCTTTAACTCCAGCTGGAAGACAGGATCAGTACCACAGTGTTGGAGGGAAGCAGACATGATCCCCATTCACAAAAAGGGAAAGGACAAGTCGAAGGCTGACAGCTACAGACCCACCAGCCTTACAAGCTGCTTAGGAAGCTGATGGAGAGACTTGTCAACACAAGGCTTGTCTGGCACCTTGAGGAGCATCAGCTGCTGAGCCCTGAACAGGCAGGCTTCCGCCAACACAGATCAACAGAAGACCAGATCACATTCATCACGCAAAGCATTGAGGACGCTTTCCAAGTAAAGAAGAATACGCTTGCTGTCTGGATTGACATGGAGAAGGCGTTCCAC
The DNA here is from genome assembly GCA_033310375.1 of Conus canariensis. NCBI lineage: Eukaryota > Metazoa > Mollusca > Gastropoda > Neogastropoda > Conidae > Conus > Conus canariensis. The sequence continues at coordinate 44,384,203 of CM065742.1, forward strand.
AAAGTCTGGAAGGACGGACTTAGGCTCAAACTACGGCGATGTGGTGTGTCTGGGAAGATGTACACCTGGATCAGCCAGTACCTACACAACCGCCAAGCCCGAGTCAAGATTCAGGACCAAAAAAGCAAGAAGAAGGTGCTGAGACAGGGAGTACCACAAGGAGGAGTCCTTTCGCCAACGCTGTTCCTCATCTTCATAGATGACATCGTCAGAGAACTGCCAAGAGGGGTCAGAGGAGCGATCTACGCAGATGACCTGGTACTTTGGTGCTCTGAAGAGTACACCACTACAGCACAAGTACGCCTCCAGACTGCGCTCAACAAGATCAGCGACTGGACCAAGGAATGGCTTGTCTCTGTCAACTCAAGCAAAACAATCTTCACAGTCTTCAGCCTATCCAGCAAGAAGCAAGAGGCGAAGCTGACACTGAACAACCAAAGGCTTGCAGAGGAACCCACACCTACCTACCTGGGAGTGACCTTTGACCACAGGCTCACTTGGAAACAGCAGATCACCAGATGCTGTAGCAGGGCCAAGTTGAGACTGGCGATCATGAGGAAACTTGCGGGTACGGACTGGGGGGCTGACGAACGTATCCTGAAGAGATTCTATACAGGGAGAGTCCGACCTGTAGTTGAGCACGGGACGTCAGCATGGGCATTAGCTGCAAAGTCTAACCTCGACCATCTCAATAAGATACAGAACCAAGCTCAGCGTGTCATAACTGGCGCCATGAGATCCACCCCAGTCCTGAAGATGGAGGAGACCACTGGGCTACAGTCATGGAGAACAGAAGGGACACAAAGATCCTCATCCAGGCAGCAAAATTCAAACGCCTTGAAAACCATCCAATGAACAACAGAATGAGCAGACCCACCAAGAGCCAGTTGAAAAGAGGCAGCGTCATCCACCAGTCAAGACGCCTTGAAAGACAAACCCCAGTCTTGATGGAACACGAAGCAAAGCCTATCCCGGCAAATATCACCCACCCATCTTGGAAGAGGCAGGTGTTCCCAACAGTCGTCACCAGCATTCCTGGAGTGGAGAAGAGAGGAATACAGTCAGACACCCAAAGGAAGGCCCTGGCCATGGAGTACATCTGCAACCAGTACCCCCAGGAAGACTGGACCCATGTCTTCACAGATGGCTCCACCACAGAAGCAACGAGGGATGGTGGAGCTGGAATCTTCCTCTGATACAAAGACGGAGATGAAGAAATTGCAATTCCAACAGGACAAATACACCACCAACTTTCCGAGCTGAGCGAGAAGCCCTCTGTGAGGCAGCCACAACAGTCTTGCAGAAATCCACAAGAACAACAGGGCAGGTGGTGGTGTTCTCTGACGCTCTCTCCATGCTCCAAGCCCTCAAGAACTCCCGCTGCAAAGAACAGAACCATCTCACTTCAGCCCTTGTTGCCCTGAGTGCCAGAGTGGAGAAAGGGGTGATACAATGGGTACCAGCACACTGTGGCATCAGAGGCAACGAAAAAGCGGACATTCTGGCAAAAGAAGGTGCACAGAAGGAGCAGGCCAACAACCTGGTGTCATACGATGAAATTAGGACAATCATCAAGGCACAGCAAGGAATAAAATGGCTCCTCCTGCGTCCCAAATACAACCCAGAAGACACATACCATTTGCTGGGACGACTGGAACAGGTCAAGATCTTCCGCCTGAGGACTGGACACAATCGCCTGCTCCACCACATGCACACAAAATTTGGCATTGGACAGAGTGGAGAGTGCCCTTGTGGTGAGGGACCAATGACAACGACCACATCCTTCAAGTCTGTATGACGTATGCAGCATCCAGGAGAAAGTACTGACCAACACCGACAGAGTGGAAGCCAACTGTACGGCACCCTGGAGGAACTGTGACGGATGGCAGCCTTCATCGAGGACACTGGGCTGCTCATCTAACAGGATGGTGAACGAGGAAGAAGAAGAAACTGGGTCGAAATTAAAGAAAGATAGAGACTCCTATACACGGCATTGATCGTCACATTGTTACCCATGTATCAAGTCAGGCGAGAGTGCAATTTGATGGCAATACATGTTATCAGACAAAATATGTATGTAGCCAGACAAGACAATTTCCGTAATGTCAGTAAACGTTCTTCAAAATATGATTCTATTTAGATGCTGAAAATGGACGGAACTCGTTCATATGTTTGAGTGATGTGCCATTGCTACCAATATGAAAATATTGAATGTTCAGTGTGTGAATAAATCTAATACAGAGTGGGATGGCTAAAGAGTGGACGAAAACAGAGCAGGTCACCTAAATAGGAATGAATTAGCTCAGGGTATCACTCCCCTCTCCCTATTCTCTCTGCACTTTCAGTCATGTTGCGTCTCTCAACACTTCCTCCCCACACCCCCCCTCTCATCCTCCCTTCGCTTTTCCTTGCACCTACCACCTACTCACCCCGTCTCCTCTTCTCGATCTACTTCTTACCTTCCATGTCTGTTAGCAGATTTTCTTATATGCACTTTGGATCAGCACTGTTTTTCTGCCTCATATTCTGTGCCACATCAATGGCACTGCTCACAGCCATTCGTTCTGTCTCCCCATCCACAGCCACACCCTGGGTTGTTGTGCCACAGCCCAGAACAAGCAATCCACTGGGAGAAGTCAACGTCAAGCCGTCACGAGGCAATTCACCAAAGGAGGCACTGCTGTGCTGCCCAGTCACTTTGGTCGTATTCAGTGGCACCTGTTCTGATCAGACATAAGCAGAATACCATCTACTAATGACCGCTATTATTCCATAAACATGGCCATAAAATATTCAGATACTGGATTGTCAGCTAAACGCCACACAGAGTAAAGTAACACGTCTCGACCTATTGGTCTTCTTTTGGCAGGAAAAGAAATAAACAAACAAATAATGAGGATAAATACGTAGGAGGAATAAATAACTCAACAAGGATTTTCAGAGGGGGAGGGGGGACAGTGGGGAGGAAGGAAAGGGGAGAGAAACGGAACGAAAATTGAATTTGGTGTTGTCAACAATTCTATTGATTGACCTCTGACTGGGTATGGACAGAAAAGTGGAAAAGAGTCAGACTTTGGTATGGAATGATGAAAGTATCAAGAGACAGAAAGAAGATTTTTCGTGAAGGATAGCTGGAGTAATGGGTAAAAGGTGTCCAGTTTCACTGCATTTAACTGTACAATAATTTCATTCAACAGTAACTTTACTTGGGGGGGGGGGGGGGATATCATTGTATCGCCAGCTTCATTGTCCATTTTCACACCAATCCAAACTTCTGTGATTTTTCACAAACCTAACAAATCATTGTTTGGCTGAAGGTGGAATCAGCAAATGACAATATTGTATGTGGGTTAAATTCAGTGCATGAAACACGTGAACAGTCGCAATTCAGTCACATTATTCTGCAACCCAGACGATTGCCACACGCACACACAGCTCGCCTCACTGCTCTCTCTCTCTCTCTCTCTCTCTCTCTCTCTCTCTCTCTCCTCTCTCTCTCTCTCTCTCTCTCACGTACGTGTGAAAATGTTTGACCTAAACCACAAGTATACTTCTAATGTCCTTCTGATAAGAACACAGGAGACAGACAGTGACAGAGACCGTGTGAGCAGCACATCAACACAGATTCAGTCCGTGGCTTATTTGAAGGTAGAAACAGCAGCCAGGCTTTACAACAAAGTGGTCTGTCAATGGCTGGTAAACCATTGCGTGTGCTGTCATATGTCTTTGGAAACTTCTACAGCCCCTTGTTCCTTCACTTTATGAATAACACAGAGCTGTGCAGTAAGACAGAGCAGTCAAAGTATTCCAGTTTTCTTTGTGCCACATTATTCTGGTCTTGTCATATGCAATGGTACAATTCTAGAAGAAGCGGGCAAAATGAAATTAAACGGTTTCTGAATATTTCGATTGACTCGTCCAATTAAAAAGCTTATGGTGAAACAGGAATGTATCCTTTGTACATCAGAAGTATTGTAAAGTGTGTAAGGTACTGGTTAAAGTAACACCATTAACAGTCGCTGGATTGAGCAGACAAGCCTACGGCTTGAAGCTGCAACAATGTGAGTTAGGAAAATTAACTGGGCCTTTAAGATAAAGAAAGCGTTACTAGAGAATGGGTTTGTAATAGTGTGGTTAAGACAGGGAGTTGGACACGAAACTGTTTTCATGTGTGAATTCAAAAATAGAGGGATTTCCCGTGTAAACAAAACTGGCATAGCCAACTAGAAGAACATGATACATTATTACTGGTCCCTATCCTTAAAAAATAACTTGAAGGCAGAAAAGTATTTATATTTAGTGTCTAATTGGTGGCAAGGAGGCATCCTTGCGAGATTCAGAAATAAACACGGGGGTTATTTGCTAACATAATGATGTTGCTAATGATGATTCATGTCCATAGTGTAATGATGTAGCAGTAAGAGATGATAAGCTACATTTTTGTTCACTTGTCCCCCTTATGCCAACATTAGAAACAAATCAAGACTCTTTGATCATATTATAGTGAAGGGCAAAACCTTAGTAATTGTTTTCCAAACAAATGATGAAGCGTTGTTAAAGATGCTGACAAAATGTATAACAGAAACTCTAGACACTTAAGAAACTTATGTAGGTATGAAAGTTCAAAGTATTGAAAGGAGGATATCAGTTATTTTTTTCTATTTTTACAATACTTATTTGACCTTAGAGCTTGATGATACATGTCTACCTCATGAATTGCCATTGTCAGCGCTCCTCAAGCCATGGTATTGTATTTGGTGACCAATCATGAGGCTATATTCTCACTCTGATTCAAACCGTTGAATGTTATATCTATCTATCTGTCTGTCTACGTGTACACACACACACACACATATATATATATATAGAGAGAGATATATATTTATATATATATATTCAATTATAAACAAAGCTTGCTCTTACGTCTTAGATTGAAGAAATTGGGGGAGATAAGCATTCATATCTGCAGTGGTAGATAATTCTGCCTAACTAACAGTATGTGCTTGAGTGGGTGAATGGGGAAAAATAAAATAAATGCTTCTCAAAATGAGCCTTCAGCAAGCTTATAGTCTCCAAGGGGGAGACAATCTCCAATATGAAGGAAACTCACTAACATATAACTCCTGGTCAGATACCGATATTTCGAAACCTGATTGTTTCTCTTCAGTGACCGCGAAAAGTGATAATTTGATTCCTCTGCCTTTTCGGTTTTAAGAAGAATGCTATCCCAGAAAAAGGCTGGTGTGCAATACCGTAGTATGTTTGTTGAGTTTTCAAAAAACCAACCAAAGGTGCCACCTAAGAAGCAAAAGAAAATCATGAAAGAGCAAAACAAGCTACATTTTCTTGTGAAAAGTAGAAAATATAAAAAAGATAACCTCTTAAGACACAGGTGCTGAGGGCCAGTTCTTGGAATGAATCTGCAAGGGACTAAATTACAATAAACTAATAAATTCCAAGGATAAGTATCGAGCACCATACCAGCAACTTACAGAGCAGCTTGGTGTTGCAATGACTGCACGAAATATTCAATTATAAACAAAGCTTGCTCTTACGTCTTAGATTGAAGAAATAGGGGGAGATAAGCATACATATCTGCAGTGGTAGATAATTCTGCCTAACTAACAGTATGTGCTTGAGTGGGTGAATGGGGAAAAATAAAATAAATGCTTCTCAAAATGAGCCTTCAGCAAGCTTATAGTCTCCAAGGGGGAGACAATCTCCAATAGGGAGGAAACTCACTAACTCTTAGGTGGCACCTTTGGTCGTTTTTTTGAAAACTCAACAAACATACTACGGTATTGCACACCAGCCTTTTTCTGGGATAGCATTCTTCTTAAAACCGAAAATGCAGAGGAATCAAATTACCACTTTTCGCGGTCACTGAGGAGAAACAATCAGGTTTCGAAATATCGGTATCTGACCAGGAGTTACATGTTAGTGAGTTTCCTCCCTATTGGAGATTGTCTCCCCCTTGGAGACTATAAGCTTGCTGAAGGCTCATTTTGAGAAGCATTTATTTTATTTTTCCCCATTCACCCACTCAAGCACATACTGTTAGTTAGGCAGAATTATCTACCACTGCAGATATGAATGCTTATCTCCCCCAATTTCTTCAATCTAAGACGTAAGAGCAAGCTTTGTTTATAATTGAATATTTCGTGCAGTCATTGCAACACCAAGCTGCTCTGTAAGTTGCTGGAATGGTGCTCGGTACTTATCCTTCGAATTTATTAGTTTATGATATATATATATATATATGTGTGTGTGTGTGTGTGTGTGTGTGGAGAGAGAGAGAGAGAGAGAGAGAGAGAGAGAGAGAGAGAGAGAGAGAGATGTTAACGATGCCTATAAATGAAATTGAATCACAAGCTGTGTGTTGCAATATTGAAGCTGCCTTTATAGTATACACATCTGACAGTGATGGTGAGGGAACTGCTCTTCTTGCAAGTACGGGCAACGTCTCTCCATCGTTTTCTCGTGGAAATCAAACAGGAAAAAAGGACACTCAGGTGACACATCCTTTCGCTGTACCATCCTACAATCTAAGGTCATGTTTTATCGATTCCAAGATGAGACACATTACGGTCAAACATGCCAAAGGTCATGCGTACTTTCGAACCACCGAACAAAGCAAGAGACTCATATGTGCAGTCACCCTTCAAGTTCCCACCACCAGATTCGTGAAGCTGCAAATAAATGAATGTACCAAATCCATGTATTTCCGTATCATACTTTGTACTTTTGGTGAAGAACCGTGCGCAGATGAAATTCGCTTTCAATGTACGTTTACCAAAATGTGGCTGACCCCAATATACAGTGTGGCACGCCGAATGAGGCTCAGGTTGAAACACCACAGCGATGGCCACTTGATAACACACAAAGTCTCTTTCTCCTTCTCTGTTGTTGAGAGGTCTGAGTTACCAGGTCTTGAACTCATTTCGTTGTCTCTATATGATGGTAAATATTGTTCTTTTTCCATGCTGCTCTCAACTTTCTGAAATTTGCCTTATGCTTTCCACTCGTTGTTTCGTCAGGTAAAAATAGAAGTAATCGTTTCGTATTCTAGCTTCATTCATCATGCTTACAAATATCCCTCGACAAAAAAAATGAAAGAAGAAACTAAATCAACAGTGACAGCAATAAAACACAACACTACACACACAAAAGAACACCCACCCACACTCCGTCAGTCAGTCAGTTAGTCTCTCTGTCTGTCTGTCTGTCTGTCTGTCTCTATCTTACTCTCTCTCTCACTCCCTCTCTGTCTCTGTCTCTTTCTATCTTACTCTCTCTCTCTTACTCCCTCTCTGTCTCTGTCTCTGTCTCTCTCTCTCTCTCTCTCACTCTCTCTCTCTCTCACGCACACACACGCACACAAACACACATACAAACGCACCGATGCACACGTACGCAAAAACGTATACAAGCAGCACGCATGCACGCACGCATGCACGCACGCATGCACGCACGCACGCACGCACGCACGAACGTACACGGTTCACGTTTAGGAGATTTTCACGGCAGTTTTGTTCATTTTTAGTTTTCTTTTCTTCACTTTGCATAAAGGACGGGACAGTTTAATTAGTATAGTATGCCTGTGAAGCCTTGGCCAACTAGGACAAACTCACATGCCTAGTTTTGTTCATTTGGGCCTGTGTTTGTGTTTGTTACATGCCTTTTGTGCTAGGTTTGTACTTTGCTATCTGTAATGTGTTTGTTGATTGATTATTGTATGTGAACAGTGGTCTGTTAACTTGTGTTAGCTTGCTAGGTAGAGAGGAGTCAGTTGGTGTTTAGTTCCCCTCTCTGCTACAGTCGGGTTGCAGTTAGGGTGGTTAAAGCCATCTCTGGTTAATGATTTTTACCTGTAGTTGGACTTTGTGTCCTAGAGTGAAAGATTTTCTATGTGTCTATGTTAGTGTTGCAACGGTCTATACCTCTCAGTTGGCAGGGGTAGGTTGCGTCTCTGTTCATTTGTGTGGTTGGTATTTAGTTCCCCTCTCTGCTACAGTCGGTTTGCAGTTAGGGTGGTTAAAGCCAGTCTCTGGTTAATGATTGTACCTGTAGTTGGACTTTGTGTCCTAGAGGTGAAATAGTTTTCTATGTGTCTATGTTAGTATTGTAACCTCTCAGTCGGTAGGGGTAGGTTGCATTTCTGTTCTTATGTGTGGTGCTTCCAGTCATCAGTGTACAGCACCATGTGTCCTATGTATCCTTGTTTAGTCCAAGGCATGCACACCTATTATCGACTAGCCTGGTTAGGTTGATTGTATATAATAAGTAAATAGCTATAAGGTATAGATATTTATGGATAAAGGCTTGTTTGTGCGCAACAGCTTAGACCCATATTGAGGTGCTTTTTGCATGTAAACATATTTTGGAAATTCTTCTTCCTACGATCTTGCAAGAAAAAGCATAATAAAGTTTGTACAAATATGACGTAACCAATGATATAAACAAGATTTACGTCATTTTTTTTTTTGTTTGTTTGTTTTTTTGTGGTAATCGGGGGTTTTTAAGAGAGGAGAAGAAACGGACGTGCCTTGTGTCCAGCCTGGCATTGGATTTGTTGGGGTTTTTTTTCTGTTTACTCATCCGTTGCTATTTCCATCGGGTGATGTCAGTGGTTCGTCTGTGATGCTGTACGTATGGAAATTGGATGCAGCCGGATTCTTTTTGTGGTTTAACGTGGATTACCGTGCTTTATGAATCTGCGGTTCTTCTTCTAAGGATTGCTGTGTTTTGTGAATCTGCGGTTCTTCCTCTAAGGATTGCTGTGTTCTGTGAACCTGCGGTTCTTCTTCTATGAACTACCGGGCTTTATGAATCTGCGGTTCTTCTTCTAAGGATTGCTGCGTTCTGTGAATCTGCGGTTCTTCTTCTATAAATTGCTGTGTTCTGTGAATCTGCGGTTCTGCTATGAACTACTGTGCTTTATGAATCTGCGGTTCTTCTTCTATGGATTGCTGTGTCTGTGTGTATCTGCAATTCTTCTTCTGAGGATTGCTGTGTTTTGTGAATCTGCGGTTCTTCTGCTATGGATTGCTGTTCCTTGTAAATCTGCGGTTCTTCTTCTATGGATCGCTGTGCTTTGTAAATTTGCGGTTCTTCTTCTGATAGTTCGACGTGATTTATCGTGTTAGTTGTGTGGAAACCCTGTTTTTCGTCTTCTTCATCGCTTGTGTTTGTGACCAGCTGTGTTCTTCTGGGGTTCGACGTCGGTTACTGTGTTTTGTGGGACTATAGTTCAGTTGTATTTGTGGGTGGCTCGGCGCCGTGTGGGTTCCCTGTTGGTGTTATATGCTGTTATCACCTACATCATTCTTCGTTTTGGAACGTTATTTATTCTTCAGTATCTTCTGTGGATCGCTTCTTTGGTGCGCACTTGAAGTTTTAAATAATTTTATGTTGTGTAACGCTATGTTGTTTCCTTGGTGCTGCCTCGGGCAGCGCTACGTGGGTTTATTTGGTAATTGGTGTGTATGATGCGTCATGATGTTTTGTTTGGGACATGAATGTGTGAATGAAAGAGAATAAAAGTCGTGTGAATGATATCTGTTCAAAGATTTCTCATTTAGTTAGTGAAAGGTTCTGATAGGTCTATTTCTCTGTCTTTCCACTCCAGTTCAAGTCTTAGCGAGCTTGACAGAAATGACTTTAATTGTCGTGCATTTTTTGTGAGACAGCAATTGTAACCATACTATTGACATCACACTGATTCACAATGCTATCAGTTCTTGTTTATATCTCTTTACCAAGAGAAAAATCACATGTATCCCTAAAGTACCAATTCCAAGACAGACTGCAACAGTAATATACTAGTTATAGAGTATTTCTATACACGAATAGTTGCAATTTTAGTGAAAAAAAAGTTGCAAACACACAATCAAGCACAAGCACTTCACACACACACACACACACACACACACACACACACACACACACACACACACACACACACACACACACACCATTCCCTTCCGTCCTTATGTAATAATGTGTTATTTTCAAACGAAACATTGGTAGAAAAAAGTTGAGGACGAAATGGTAAGACAGTAATGGTTAACATGGCCTGCAATAAGCGTGATATTTCTGTGGACTCTCAGGATATGTTCAGACCACAGGCTGGGATGACGTTTCCACGTACTCAGGTTGGCTGAAAAGCTGTGTTACCATAACTCCACCCAGTGATCACCTCATTTTCCTTGGTGTCCTCAATATAAACATTGGACACAACACACTGAATCCATTTTCTGGTCAGTGTGGATCTATGTGTTGTGTACCGCCTACCCAGAACATAATAATTCACCAAGCATTTCTCTTTCCTGAAAAACTGACCACAGACGTCCAGAACCAGGATTATGCTTTATCCCTGTTCCTGCCCAGAAGCATAACGCCAAAGCAGCGATCTGGATTCAGAGCTCGATATTCATTTCATTCCATCAAGCTGAAGCCGAGACTGGTTGATAGTGCACAGAGAAAGTGGAACTGTTCATCATCTGTGTGGCCTGACTTGGTCAAACACTTTCCATGTGACCTGATTCCTCAGTGCTCAGAGTCTGAAGACGAGGCTCTGTGTCCCTACACCACTGAACAATGTGGCGAAAACCAGGTGTGTCTCATAACAATTCTTTCAAAATAAAGGCCTACAGAGGTTATCTTGTAACAAATGACATTGCCATTAGAGAGCTAGTATGGAAACAGTAAGCTAGGGAGAAAACGCAGCATGCAGAGTGTAAAACCATTAGTTCTAAAACATACTGTCAGTCAAGTGACACAGGTTGGTTATCCCAGCAGTAGGCAGTGTAAGTATCTCATGAAAGAAAACAACGATTGCATAGCAGGTAATTCCCTTGACAAAATGAACACAGTGTAGGCGTCTCTCTCGTCAAAGTGTACGGAAAGTAATTGCCTTCGGGGGAGGAGAAAGAGAGAGAGAGAGAGAGAGAGAGAGAGAGAGAGAGACAGACAGACAGACAGACAGACAGACAGACAGACAGACAGACAGAGACAGAGACAGAGACACACAGAGAGAGACAGAGACAGAGAGAGTGTGTGTGTATCCCAATGTCTATGTATCATCCTACCTTTGGCGTGTCATACCGTTTTTCATGTGCTGAAAAAAAGAAAGAAAAAACCCCCTAAAACTCGATGTGGCCATAATTCTTCTCTGTAGCTGTGCTTGCATGTATCTTCGACAATTCAGAAACGTATTCCCTTTTTCTCAAACGGTAACGACATAGTTTTCATTGCAGTCCTTTTTTTTCTGAGATATGGAATAACAGCATCTGTTTTGAAGATATAGGCCTGTTTAGAATTCCAGAATCCCTCCTGGGGCTATTCCTTGACTGAAAATGGCATCATTTCAACAAAGTTACGGAGGTAACGCCGTCTCAACAAGAAAAAAAAATATAACAAGTCCAAATCCAGTTGTCAAAATTTCAATGATTCCTTCTTAAATTCTTGAAATATTGGAAATCTGAGCCTGGAAACACCACGTACGTACGTACGTACGTACACACACACACACACACACACACACACACACACACACACACACACACACACACACACACACACACACACATACAGGAACTATGAGAATTAAAAAAAAAACTGAAAAGGCTGATGTTACCAAACACTAAAGATGACACCCACGCCCACCACACCTGTTACTTCCACTTGCTTCTCCTCATACGAATGAACACATCCCATGTCAAATAACTGAACGTTCGAGCAGGTGATTGAATTTTCTCAGCGATCAAAACAGACCAACGATTCTTACATCGTGGTTGGTTGTTTTTGAGTGTGCTTGATTATGTATATTTCCAGCGAATGTTAATAAATCTTAAGTAGATGTTAGCGGACCGCAAAAAAAAATATTGACAATAAATCACAAGACAAAACACGACGCGTTCCGATCTCTAAGCTCTTCTTCAGGCAAGATACAAAACAATTAGGACAACGAAATTGAACGAGCAATCATAAGTGATTGCTCGTTCATTTTCGTTGTCCTAATTGTTTTGTATCTTGTCTGAAAAAGAGGCAAGAGGTCGAAACGCGTCATGTTTTGTCTTGTGATTCATTTGTCCATGTTTTTCTTGGCGGTTTGCCAACATTTATTTAAGATTTGTTTAGCTTTCCGCCTGCAGTCGTGTCATCTTGCAACTAGAACGTTAATAAGTCCATTGCCAACACACGTGTGACTATATACACATGTGATGGCAATGCAACACGTTAGTACACTAGTTATATGCATGCCACATTTGTTGTACACAATCTAACCGTTTATCACATGAGGTGGCTACATACTGGTGAAATTTGCAGGATATAGCATATAAACACTCAATAGCAGATTCTATTTACCGTATTTTCATATTTTAGTTTTCATCAGGTGGTGATTATTTCGTTCCTAAAGGGATGATTTTTCTTTATTCATTTGACATAACATTTTGTGGGGCAGAGAGACCCCATTTTATTCCTTTTTGTGGCACACATGGAATAAACATTTTGACAAACATGCGTGGAATCGGATGTAATATTGCAACAGTCCTGATGCGGCTCTTAGTGCTTACCCAGGCTATAAACAACATAGGATGAAAAGGAAATGGCTCTGGAATTATAATTGGAAAGAATATAAAATGACCATAGTTGTTAGGAGTAAAGCTCTATGGCAAAAGCCTAACTGATTTTTGTCGACATAAATGCCAGCCTTATGAATAGGTAGTAAGTAAACATGCTCTCAGATCTAAAGATCAAAGTTTTAGGAACAAAACAGAGTGATACATAAGTTCTATACAAACATGCAATAGAAACATGTTCTTTTTGCCCATTCGTTTCTTCGATCCTCAGTGGAACATAAATGAGTTGTCAGAAGCATGAGAACCATGATGAGGTGGACTATGCAGATGCCAACAAAACTACATGTAAGTAATTTTGCGTTGCTCTGCAGTGGGCAAACGCACCAGAACGCTTATTGGTGTCCATGTAAAAGGTGATCAAAATAGCCATTAAAACTGATCTTAGAGTCCCCGTTTGACACTAAAAGATGTAAACTAAGATTACTGATGCATAGCAGTCTTTTCTTTTACAGAAGTTCATTGAAGGAATTGATTTTGAAATGCTGTTCTGCTTGACAAAACTTGATATGACCAGCCACCACGGCGAAGTGGTTAGCGTCGCAAACTCCTGGCTGGGAGTTCGCGGGTTCGATTCCCATCAGAGTCATGTTTGTCCTCTCTGACCAGCTCCTACCCAGAGTTGAGTTTGCTACAGGCTCAGTTGGGAAGACTGGGACCACACAGTCGAGTTTCATCCACTTAATGGATGCGTCTCTGTGAGTGTTGTTCAAATTTCCTGACCAACACTGCAGGTGTCTGTATCTCTCGAGCCTGGTTGATGCCAGGATATAGTATGAAAGGAAGTGTAGAGTACAGTCCGGTCATGCAGTCTCAGGCCAGAATGGAATCCCATGGCATTATCTTCATCATCCTCATTCTCATCGATCAGCATACAAAAAAGTCTCAAAGTATGTGGCCCTCCATGCCCTGCTCTCACGATGACCTGTTTTGATGTCCTCCCCACGTCTGTCTCCCTGGCTTGATTCCGTCGGGGTTAACGGTATTGGCGAGTCCAAGGGGGCTGTCGTTGGACGAACGTGGTGGCACCCTCCGGACGGAGAGCTCTCTCACGCCGGCTCTGTGACTGAGCAATTATTTTCCTCAGTAGGGGGCTTAGTAGGTGGTGTTCTGCGTATGCTGGATCAGAACAAGCGCCACTGAACATCACCAAAGTAACTCAGTAGCAGTGCAATGTGTCCTCTGGCAGGTTGCCTCTTAATAATTTTACATTGACTGCTCCCGGTGGATTGCCGGTGGTGGGGCTGCAACGGGACTGACCGGGCTGTGAATGTGGATGGGGTGTTGGAATGAGTGGCATGAGTTCACTGCCACTGAGGTGGCAAAGAAGATGCGACAGAAAAAAAAAAATTAGAAAAACACTTTGATATGAAGCAGAAAAGGCATCACTGGTAACTGAAGCCCATCCATGAATATTTTGTAATGGTAGAATATTCTCTCTCTCTCTCTCTCTCTCTCTCTCTCTCTCTCTCTCTCTCTCTCTCTCTCTCTCTCTCTCCTCTCTCTCTGTAGTAGAGGAGGAAAGAAATGCTAAGGATGTGCACATTTGCATTACTACTTGTATGCAGTGTGTGAGCCATGTAATTCTCATTTGCTGCTTTCCTTCCTTTTTTTCCAAATCTTACAGCATGAAGCTGGGGGGAGATGCTACATATTCAGTTTACTACCGACAGACAGTCCTCGGATTTGGAAAACTGCTGCTGGGGCCTGTCGCAGACGTCACGCTGTTCTCGTCAGTTTGGAGACGTATCAAGAATGGACTGCCATTTATGACCTTTTACAATACGCTTTTACTGGTGTATTAGGCTTCAATATACATATACGTCTTTGGATTGGTGTGAGAGCTACTCGAATGACGACTGGAATAAATCAGAATTTGATGTTGTCCTTTCTTTCTTTTATTTCCTTTTTTTTTTTTTTTAGACAAATGATACATTGCATCTTAACTCAAAAGATAAATCAGTTTTGCTCTCAGTTTCATTAAGGAGGTGTCATTGTGTGGAGACTTGTCCATAAATGCTACACCACATCTGCTAAGTTTTGAGACCACACTGTGCATGATTTAAAGCTTAATGACTAGGACTTCTGGCCGGCCTTTGATGTCAGAGGCCACAGGTTTTCAATGCTCGGAGTGTTTTGCAAGGGAGGTGTGTATAGGAGGGTGTGGATGTTTCTTTTTGTTTTTTTATTGGGGCTCCAACCAGAGCGCGTGCAATTCCCACAGTGATCACTTATTTTGAATTTATATTTCACCACTTTTTCTTCTCCCTCATCCTTTCCCTCTCCCCCTCCCTTCCTGCCTCTCTCTCTCTCTCTCTCTCTCTCTCTCTCTCTCTCTTTCCATCTCCCCCCTCCCCCTCCCCCTCTCGCTCCCCCCCCTCCCCTCACCCCCCCCCTCCTCATCTCCCCTACCTCTCTCTCTCTCGCTCCAACTCCCCCTCCCCCTCACTCCACTCTCTCTCTCTCTCTCTCTCTCTCTCTCTCTCTCTCTCTCTCCACCCTCTCCCTTCCTCACTCATCTCCGCTCTCTCTCCATCTTTGTTAGGGTGGTAATTTTCTCTGGTTCGTTTATTTGTTAATTTCCTCTCCCTCTCCAGCCCTCCCTTTATCTCCCCTCTCTCTCCCATTCCCTCTCGATCACCTCTTCTCTCTCATCCTCTTTTCACCTCTCTCCCACCTTCTTCTCATCTCCCTCTCTCCACATCTCTCAGTCTCTCTCGCTTATTTTCTACCACCACTTTTCCTTATCTTACTGTCTTCTATTCAAATAGGGGCACGGAGAAACAAGGAGTCGGCAAAGGGCACATCAAACAATCAAACAGAATCAATGTGTAAATATTGCATGCGCTCCAGTTATTCCTCCTCTGCCCCACAGTCGGGGTCCTCCTCCTCCTGTTTTTTCCCCTCTCTTCTTTTTTTTTTTCCTCTTTTGTTCTTTTCTTTTTTTTTTCTAATCAATTCTTTCCTTTTTGTAGGCAACAGTTTATCACTTGAACAATCTGATAGGTACATATACGATGACATATTTCACCATTGACTTTTGAGTTTTCTCAAACCCAGCTCTTTTTCATACATGAACTGAATGTAAATAGGAGTACCATATCGAAATTTTCCAACGCGCATCTTAGCTATAAGAATAAGGTGATTGATATATCTGATCATTTTTTTGCGTATAGCCACTCTTTTCCGTAATTCCAAGTAAAGCTTCAGTTCTGGCTACCACCATGTGAACATTGAACTTCTGCAAAATAGTATTTTCTACACATGACCAAACAGGTTTGATTTTATAACAGTCAAAGAAGAAGTGCTCAACAAAATCCACTTCACCCTTGCAATAGGTACATTTGTTATCAGTAGCTAGGCCCATTTTAAATAGCAGTATGTTTGTCGGATAAATATTATGTAGGATCTTCCAATGTAACTCTCTAAGTCTGCTTTCTGAGGTTGCTTTTATGGCTAAACTCCAATAATTTTCATCCAGAGTAATTGAAACATTTGACTTGGATACCGCCAATGCAAATTTAACACACGATATGAAACGGGAGCTGCTTAAATTAGAACTTAAAAAGGAAACCTTACAATACAGTAAACAAAGAGCAGTAAATAGAAAGAACAAACTCACGAGTTTACAGGCTGATTTACAGCGTTTTGATTCTTTGCTTGCAAAAGATCCGCACAATTTGGAGGCTATCAAAAAACGTGAACAGCTTAGGCTGAAGTATGATTTATTTGAACAAGAAAAAATACAAAGTGCTCAGGTACGCTCTAGGATGAACTGGATAGAAAAAGGTGACAAAAATGCTAAGTTCTTCTTAAATCTCGAAAAAATCTAGAGCTAACGATAAACTTATGCCAAAACTAGAACTTGAGAATGGTCAGGTAGTCACCAATCAGTTTCAAATTCTTAATGCCCAGAAAGAGTATTTTAAACAGTTATATAGTCATAAGAATAACAGTGAAACTGTTGAAGAGGAAGTTGAGTTATTTTTAAATGGCTGTGATGTACCTCGCCTGAATGATGAACAGATAGCAAGTTGTGAGGGTAAAATCACTTGTGAAGAACTAGCAAGTGCGTTGAAGAGCATGAAAAACGGTTCTTCTCCAGGGTTAGATGGATTAACCACAGACTTTATGAAGGTATTTTGGGGGAAGTTGAGTACCTATCTGGTGAATGCATTTAATACTTCTTTTGAAAAAGGTGCAGTGACTTTTAGCCAATCAACTGCCCTTATTACGCTTATTCATAAAGGGAAAGGTCTTGCAAAAAGCAAGCTCTCAAATTGGAGGCCAATTTCTCTTACCAACACGGACTACAAGATACTAGCCAAGTGCCTTGCACATCGAATTAATAACGTCATCCCACTAATAGTCAATGAGGACCAAGTAGGCTATATTAAAGGCCGTAGTATTAGACTTATTGATGATATAATAGAATACTTGAGGATAAAAAATAAACCAGGGGTATTACTAGCTTTAGATTTTACAAAAGCCTTTGACAGTATTTCCAAGAAATTCATGATAACTGATTTTAAACGATTCGGCTTTGGGGCTCAGTTTGTCAAGTGGGTAGGTGTTTTAATGGCTAACACCCGAGGTAGAGTTGGATATAATGGCTGGATATCAGAAGATTTTGATGTGAAGTGTGGCATCTGACAGGGGTGTCCTTTTTCTCCCCTTGCCTTTGTCATAGCCATAGAATTACTTGCTATTAGACTTCGACATGACAAGGGTATAAAAGGTATTGATATTGATGATTTGTCTGGTACTGAACATATTAGAAGAATTGTGAAAACCTTATTATACGCGGACGACGTGACTTTACTCCTGAAAGACAAAAACGATATAGTAACAGCACTTAAAATATTGGATGCTTTTAAACTATTGTCTGGTCTATCTATTAACAGAACAAAGTCAGAAGCCATGTGGCTTGGGCAGTATAAGGACAACAAAACGGAAGGATTTGGTTTGCGATGGGCTAAAGATATAAAAAAAATTTATGTGTATACTTTTCCAATCTCTGCCCTGCTTCAGAGATTGAGAAGAACTGGACAGAAAGAATAAGCATAATTAAACGAGCTATTTTTGTTTGGGAAAAACGCAATTTGAGTAATTTGGGCAAAATCTGTGTCAAAAAGCTTTTTAGTATCACAGTTGATATATGTGATGAAAGTAATTTCATTACCAGGAAAAGTCTTATCGGAAATAAACACGCAGTTATTTCGATTTCTGTGGAGAAAGAAACACTGCAATCGAAAAGTATTTGAAAAAGTGAAAAGACGTGTAGTTATAAACGACTTCTCAAAGGGGGTTTAAATACGACTGATATGAGGGTGTTGCAGCAGTCATTTCAATGTGAATGGCTGGTCAGGTTGTCTGAGGCCTTAGCTGAATGCAAATGGTCCTGGATTCCAAGGGCATACTTTTCAACTTTTGGAAAAAGATTTTTCTTTTTTAAACTCAACTGTTCGGATAAAAAAAAATTAAAGGTTTGGAGGACATTCCCTCAACATTTTGGTGGGAACTACTAAAAAAGTAGCTTTTGAATAACAAAATATATACCTCAAGAAACCATCGCATGGAATGCCTTTGATATAATGGCAATATCACTTACCAGGGTCACGTGATATATTTCAAGAAGTGGGCAAAAAAAGGTATAACGCACATACACGATATGCTACGAACTAACTTACTCTTAACATTTAGAGAGGTCGAAGAAATCTTAGGGCTTTTCGCTGAACTTTACATGCAGTATATGGTGGTTAATCTGGCTGTATCATCATTTCTAAGGGCCAATCCAGGTTATGTTTTTGATGAACATAAGGAAGAATATGTTAGTTTCAATGACAGTTCCCTGAGAACAGCAAAGATGTTTCGCATTCATTTAACTCAAGATCTATACTGTACCCCCTCTTGTGAAAAATTTTAGCACAATAAATTCGGAATTACTTTGGATGAAAATTAGTGGATGTTTCAAATATAGTACAGAGTTTTGCTGTACTGCAGTGGTAGGTATTCATTTGTGTATTTCCGTGACAACAACGTCTTGATCGAAGCCCAGAGGAAAAACAAGGTAGGTGAACCAGTGTAGGGACCAGGGCAAAATGGCAGTGGCTGGTGCGGCCCCATCTGTGGACCCAGTATACATGACCGTGCGTGCTTTGTCACAGTACAAGTCCCTTCCAACAACCTACGATATCTGTGTAGCAGCAGAAATGGTGTCAGGAGGGGGAACGATTAGGGGAGCACAGTTAATTAGAGGACTGTGGCAAGTCTATCCTAAGCAAAAGAAAGACAGAGACACACTATTGTTAGAAGGTTTTCTTTTCAGGGGGTCACAAGTGGCTTTATTAGACACGAACACCTTCAGTGTTAGAGAACAGGGGAGGAGAAACCTTCCACAAAACTGTAGGTGGATAGTGTGCCACTGCAAATCCAAAACAAAGACATTGAAGACACACTTAAAAAGACTGGTGTGGAGCTACGCTCCTCAGTATGAAACGATCTGGCACAAACCCCAGGGGGGGGGGGGGGGGGGGGGGGGCAGTTGACACAGTTTGAAACTGACCGCAGATTTGTGAACATTACACTACCACACACATCTGTGCTGCCAGTTTTAAAAGCTGGTGTTTTCACTGCTGGCATCTTCTATAGGGAGGTGAAACAAAAACTCAGATGCAGCAAGTGCCTGCAAGAGAATCAGTGCTGAAATACCCGCTGGATAGCACATTGAGGGCGTGGGGAATACAGGCATAATGGTACTACTGCAGCAGCACAAGGCAGGGCCAGCGTGTTTCGGTAACACGGAACACAACACACGAAAAGAGGGGGAGAAAGCAGACAGATCCACCACGCTACACGGTACAGTGGAGAGTGGCGCAGCATTGGTAAGAAAACAAAAGAGAGAGAGAAGCGAATCACTTACAGACGAACATGAAGCGAAACGACCACCAAAGATGCCTGAGTGACAACACGGGGAAAGTGAAGAGTCTGGGCTAGCGGAAGAAAGCGGAACCTAATGTGTGCACATGTCAGGCGGACTGACCTCACCCTTTCGACTTACGGTTTTGAGTTACGCACTAATGATTATTGTACTCTGATCTATTAATGCCCTTTCCTATGAAGAATGACAGCATATGTATTGGTACACTTAATGTATGTGGCTTCAAAAATAAGTTAAAAAGACGAACAACATTTAACTTCATGAGGAAACAAAACATAGACATCTTATGCCTACAAGAAACATATGTAACAAAAGATATTATACACGAAATCAATGCACAATGGACAGGAAACGCCTGTTACAGTCCAGGCACAAACAGAAGTAATGGACTCATCATTCTCATAAATGATAAACAAATGAAAACAGAACTCATCCAAGCAACATATCAAATACTGTTAATAAAGGTTGTATTAAAAAATAAAACTAATGTCATAGCTAACTACTATGCCCCTAACTCAACAAGTGATAAACTAAACTAAATCAGCTTAATAGAATACTACAAGGACAAGATTATGATCATTTTGGGTCATGGGAGATTTCAATACAGCAGTACACCCCATTGACAATATTTCAGGAAAATCTCACCCACAACAAGAAAGAGAAGCTCTTTCAGATTTATTAGCATCCTATGACTTAAAAGATACATGGCGAACATTCCATCCTGATGCCAGAGATTACACTTGGTCCAAATCGACCCCATTTATTGCAAGAAGAATTGATTACATATTTCGTGACGCTTTTTCATACATATCCATACGAGGAGCAAATATTGAAATATTCCCACACTCAGACCACAAACTTGTGAAAGTTAAATGTCATATGAATAAATTCCAAAGAGGTCCAGGATACTGGAAATTTAACAGCTCATTGCTGTTAGAGGAAGAGTTTCTAAAGGAAACGACCAATTTCATTAATGTTCACTTGACTCAGTATGACAAGGAAATCCCACATAATGCATAGGAAATGTTTAAAGTAAGATACAAATCATTTTGAATAAACATTTCAAAGGGCACAACAGTTCGGCTTCAGCAGAAACAAACCAAAGTCAAACAACTGGAAAAAAACTGAACAAAAACTGTCATACAATCCCTTTGATAAAGGCTTAGCAACAAAAGCACAGCAAAAAAGAAATAGAACTGCAAGAATTAAAAGACGCACACAGAGCTCAAATTTGATCAAGAGTCAAATGGATCAAAGAGGGTGAGAAAAACACTAAATATTTTCTGCGCTTAGAAAAGACACAAGGAGCAGCAAACACTATTGCATCACTGTGTGTAAATCAGTCATTAACAGACAATCCCCAAACAATACTAGATGAAATTAACCAATACTACACACAGCTATACAAAACTGACACACCACTTAGACACTGAGAGACAATAAAAGACGATCTCCTAGCTGATGATGACTTCCCCATACCCACAGATGAAGAAAAAGAATTCTGCGACAAGGAAATTACACCAGACGAGCTCACACAAGCCCTTAATCATTTAAAAAATGAGTCTGCATCTGGGAGTGATGGTCTCACCCCAATCTTCTACAAAAAATTCTGGGATAAATTAAGACAACCCTTACTGAATTGCATTACAGCTTTACTTGAGCAAGGTGAATTATCCTTTTCTATGAAAAAAGGAACCATAACATTAATACACAAAGGCTACGATCAAGACAAAAATAACCTCGCTAATTACACGCCAATTACACTCGCAAATACAGACTACAAAATATTCACAATGGCACTAGCCTTGAGACTACAGAAGATTATAACATTAATCATAAGTGTAGACCAAGTAGGATTTATAAAAGGCAGAAACATAGCCTTCCATTTGAGATTCTTTGATGATCTGACTGAATCTCTTAACAGAACGAATCAACCAGGTGCCCTAATCGCACTAGAATTCTCGTTCGACACCCTGTCTAAAGACTGTATCTTAGAAACGCTTGATTTGTTCAATTTCGGCCCACGATTAAAAAAATCTGTTTTAACCATTATGGAAAACACACAAAGCTGTATTCACAATGGTGAATAGTTAGCTGACTGGTTCCCAACAGAAAGAGGCATTAGGCAAGGTTGTCCACTCAGTCCTCTCCTTTTTGTAATAACTGTTGAGACATTAGCTATCTGAATAAGGAACACTAAAGAAATCCAAGGAATTGAGTTAACACAAAATCCTGATGAAAACAACACATCCAGCCATACTGAAATAAAACAATTTGCGGATGATACAACACTGACCCTTAAAGATGAACAAGATATTCAGGAAGCCACAAACATAGTTGTGAAATTCGAAGATTTTTTCCAGCATAACGTTAAATAAAAGCAAGTCAGAAGGCATATGGTTAGGATCACGAAAGTGTGAAACAGGCACTGTTAGTAATATACCTATGGAATCTGGTAAACTCAAAGTTTTAGGCATTTACTTCTTGGCAGACAAAGAAATCTCTGAAATCGAAGAAAACTGGAAAGCCAGAGTAGATAAGATTACCAAATCATCAAGCAATGGAAAAACAGAAACCCATCCCTCTATGGTAAAGTTATTCTAACTAAAACATTTCTGCTGTCACATTTCTCTCACGTATTGCAAGTAGCATCTATACCAAAACGCATCCTCCACTCTATTATCACTGATTTATAAGTTCCTATGAAAAACCAAGTTCAATAATAAAAAAGGATCCAAGAAGATAAAAAAAGAGGTGTCCTTAGCTTGAAAAGGAAAAAGGTGGCGTAAGTGTGATTAACATCGAACACCATCAACACATGTGCCTAGTCAAGTGGGCGGCCCGACTCCTCAAACAAACCAAAGCTCAATGGAGCATCCTCGCTCAAAATAACATGTCACCTTTCCAGAACAGCCACTGCGTTTTTAACTGTAATGTTGATCCTAAAGAAATTCAAGGATTAGAAAAAGTTACCTCAGTCTTTTGTAAAGACATAATAATTGCGGTCACCACCTTTAAGAAAGACCAACCAGCAGAGAATGTTAAAACAGAACCTCTGTGGAACAACAGAAACATAAAATACAAAGGAAATACATTACATTTTACAAAATGGTATAAAGCTGGTATCCTTCTCGTTCACGATCTTTGGCGAAATGGACGTGCAGTGACCTTTAGAGAAACAGAAGAGAAGCTGCGCACTTCCCCAAACCTTCCATTCGAATACAATGCGCTGACAAACGCAGTCCCATCCACATGGAAGCAACAACTTGAAATATGCACGACACATTTTTTAAGCAGAAATTAAACATCAACGTTCAAGACTACTTTAACTTAGTCTATGAATGTACAAAGGACTGAAGGTCCTTCATTTTAAATTCCTTCACAACATTTACTCCACGGACATATTGTAACAAAAAATGGGTGTTGTGGAAACAAATAAATGCCACTGGTGCCAAGAAACAGATTACATGGAGCATGCCTTCTATTCCTGCCCTAAATTATCTGCATTCTGGAACCAAGTCAAACAGTGTATTCTCACATGCTACAACATACAGATCCCTATGAATGTAACAACAACTCTGTTTGGCCTTACCAAAAAAGATGTATTCACAGAGAAACCAAGAAAACAAGTGAACATGGTTCTATTAATTGCAAAACTTTTTTTATTTCAAAGTTCAAATATGGCAAGTGTAAAAATCTGGAACTGATATTTGAGACTGAACTACGTTTACGAAATATATGAAAAACCCCAAGTTGAATAAGAATAAAGAAACAAAACTAGCACCAAAAAAAACAGAGAGAGAGAGAGAGTAATGCATGAAACTAATGATTTGTCATATATTGGGGACATGTGCATGCTGGGAAAAAAAGAAAAGAAGGGAAAAAAAGAGAGATGATGAAAAAGGGAATCAATTAATAAAACGTACATAGAAAACAGACTGACAAGATGACAAATGAATGATTCAAGGAAAATAAAACTTTGCCATGGAGAATCGCAGCGAATGGCAACAGCTTGGAACAGCAGGCGAACGAAAAGTGGAAGTGAGCGAAACGCCAGCCACGAACTGGAAGGAAACCAACGCACACGGTACTGGCGCGAGCGCAGCAACAACATAGAACAGCCCTTGCCTTTAATGGAAAAAAGAAAGAACCCAACCTTTCAAGACACGACCCCACACCACTACGGGTTCAACTTGTTACTGAAGAGAACGCCGTACTGAAGAATGAAGACCTCCACCGACAGAAATTCAGAAGTGAACAGAAAAGAAGACAGTCAAGATACACCAATGACGATAAGCACTCTTAGAGAGAGAGAGAGAGAGAGAGAGAGAGAGAGAGAGAGAGAGAGAGAGAGAGAGAGAGGTGGGGTGGGGGAGGGAAGAGAGCTTATATTAATACATGCGTAAATTATGTCCATTTATAATAGAAATTAGCAATACAAAGTAAAGAAAAAGAGATTCCTGTCAACTGCTCTTCCTCTTGGTAGGAAACAGTTGAAAATTCTGATCTAAAAACAAAAAGCTAAATGACTAAGGTAAGAGAATTTAAGGAGAGGGTCTCATAGCTACGACTTAGCAGATGTCTGACCTGCGCATTAGCCCAACGAGGTGGTCAGACATTGGATATGTACCTAACATAGTCTGTGCCTTTATTATCATTGCATGTGTGTGTATGGTGAGTGTATATGTGTGTGTACATATGTGTGTATGTGTGTGTGTGTGTGTGTGTGTGTGTGTGTGTGTGTGTGTGTGTGTGTGTGTGTGTGTGTGTATGTGTGTGTGGTGTGGTGTGCATTGCGTTATTGTGGCAGATGGCTCATGACTGTAATGGTGGGAGTGGCTGAAATGACATGCAACTGGAGTGAGAGAACGTGGTATTAAATAGAGAATTCCAGACTACCTGTTTCCTAACACACACTTTTATGATTATCATCATCTCAAGTCTAGCTGACAAATTGTACAAGAGCACAAACCTGCTTTTTGAGACTAAACCCATGATTGACTTTCAGGTGCCACAAAAACCTTAAAAATCTATTCGCTCCAAATTGAACAAACTGACACACCTGAGTCGCCTGGTATCTTTCATTCCTCAAACCCCAACTACAAAATCTATCCTCTCACCAAGACAGACACCATCCTACATGACCACAAAGGCTTGTTCAAAAGAAAACGTACATTCTCCCGTCAGAGCCACAACACTGAACGTGATGTTCCCTGCAAAATGTATGGTACGATTTATGTAGGTGAGAAATCCCAGTTATTCCGTGCGAGCGTTTCTAAACACCTGGCCTCATCCACCATCACA
>CM065742.1:44414087-44431587 GCA_033310375.1 Conus canariensis
TCATACATCTCCTTAAATGACATCTTCTAAAACGCACCAGAAACTTCGTTAAAAATATTTCGTCCGTAAAATCTTAAATCAAATGAAAAATGTTAATCTCTCTCAAAAACTCAAAGATCACGTCAGGCGGACATCTCTGAACAGGATTTTCATGGACTCTGCTGTAAAATGTTTGTGTCTCACATCGTGCAAGTCCCAACACTCTAAAAGAATATTTTTCATTGTGAGTGGCACATGACATGGAATGCACCACGGCGCTTCTTCGCTCTTTAAAAGGTACGAATGGGTAAAATACGAATGGCCGGTGTGCAGCCGGCACAGAACTGTTTCTTCTTTACGACCACCAGACGTAGATGGGAGGAACTCCTTAAGGTCTGGACGGGTCTGAAAGAGTTTGTTATCCGTCTGTGTATTCCAGTCCTCCTACCAGAGGTCTCTCACATAATCGTTAATTTTGGGTTTCAGATCTGAGCAAGGGATATAAATGTTGGACAATTTCTCTCTTTGGCATTCTTGGCTAAACGATCAACCATTTCGTTCCCTCCGATGCCAACATGACCAGGAACCCAAGCCAGAATAATGTTGTAACCATCTGCTTTCAACTTGCTAAAAAGTTCAAAGAAGTATAAAAGTTCTGGATGCTGAAGGTTGCGGCCACCTATGGCCTCCAAAGCTGACAGCGAATCCGACAGAACCAGAAAGTCCCTCTTCGTAGATTGTGAGATTATCCTCAGCGCCAGAACCAGAGCAGTAAGTTCAGCAGAATAGACAGAAGCATCTGAAGGTATATGTTTTAACAGTATCTGAGAAGGAGCACCAGGGCAATAGGCTGCACAGGCCACTCCATCCTCAGACTTGGAACCGTCAGTGAAAATTTTCTGACAGGATGGAAATTTTGAACAGAGGTCAGCATACAATGCCTTGTATGCCTGAGAGCTGGTAGACTCTTTACGAAAAGCTGCAAGATCAAAACGAATCTCTGGTGTGAAAAAGGTCCACGGAGGCTGATCTGGAAATTTGGAAAAATCCGACACAACTCCTAGGTCTAGACCTGCATTCCGCACGTGAGGCTGCATACGAACACCAAACGGCGGAATACAGTTAGGGTTGGTTTCGAATTTGCTTTGAAACTGGGGGTCAAAGACACAGTCATAGGCAGGATTCCGCGGTTCTGAGAACAGTCTGATATAGTAATTTAGAGAGAGAGAGAGAGAGAGAGAGAGAGAGAGAGAGAGAGAGTATCAGAAGAAGAAAACACGCAAAACTTTACATTCAGGCTTACGACTGAAGCTGTGCAAAATCATTTCTGTGTAATTAAAGCGTACTGTTCCAGGTATATTAACACGCAGTACTGGGAAGCAGGTTCCGTGGCATACTACTGGCACCCTTCGAATAGTGCGCCAAGTGGTGATAACATATGTGGACAAATATCCTACCGTAATTTGTTCCTTGAATTGGATTTCATAGGTTGTTCCAACAATAGGTTTCCAGCTCCATTTCATCTGTGTGAAATCTCTTCCACAAACCCCCGGCCCCTCGGTCTTGTGGTATACAACAACACCACTGTGTCACGTTTTCCTCTCGTGACGTGTCCCTTGCAGCACGTGACGCACACCATGTTGGCCTGTGACACAGAAAGTGTCTGCAGAAATCTGGTGACGGCTGAAGAATGGTACCGTGTGAAGTGCGACGTGCTGAGGGGACCAGCACAACCCTACTTCTCATGTGCTGAGTCTGGGGAGTTCGTCCCTTACAGTCTGCTGTGTGACTTCACAGACCACTGTCCTGGGGCAACCGATGAAGACTTTTGTGTGCACCCAGCGTGCCAGCAAAGTGCAATTCGCTGTGGACAGCAACAGGTGTGTTCTTTGTAACCAACCTCTATGATTCTTCCTGTGTCATGGCAGATCTGCGTACTAAGTGTTATGAATCAAATGAGTCAGTCCATTTTCAGACTGTTTAATACTAGTAGACAGGGGACATTAGTGTAGTCTTATAAACTGATTAACGTATGACACATTCAACAAAACGTGCCCAGTTATTAGGTAATATATAAAACTTCTCACAGATACACACAACTCTCTCTCTCTCTCTCTCTCTCTCTCTCTCTCTCTCTCTCTCTCTCTCTCTCTCTCTCTCTCTAAAGCTGAGGCCTGGTGTGTTACCAATCAATGGATCGATTTTCAAAAGAACTTTCAGCAACAATGCTAATTTTATGTGCAAAATGTGTAAGGTCTTCGAAGATGAGGACTATGTGTTGAGTAAATGTGTTCTGTATAATGACATAAGGAAAAAATATCTCAACTTTGGTGTCAGTCCATACACAGTCTTGTTGAGAAAGGGGTCTATTTTCAATATTTAATGCCATGAAATTAAGGCACACCTTTGTTGGCACTCTCACGCTGGAAAGCTGATTGGTTGTAATGTATGTGTCTTTAGTTACGTGTTAACTTGACCTCATTTCTAGGGGCTGGGGCCTGAAGAAATAAAGATTGTTCATTGTTTTTTCTCTCTCTCTCTCTCTCTCTCTCTCTCTCTCTCTCTCTCTCTCTCTCTCTCTCTCTCTCTCTCTCCCATGAAAAGAAAGTACTACTAGAACACGGTTTTGGAATTGTGTGTGGATGTGTCCAAGAGTAGGAAACGACCAACAATTATACAGAGTATGAAGACAGACCATCTGTTTCTTCAAACAAACCTGTCAGTCAAGGAGAGATTAAGTTGTAAAGACAGACGACTGCAGGCGGAAATCTAAACAAATATCAAATACACGTTGGCGAACCGCCCCCCCCCCCCCCCCCCCTAAAAAGCATGGACAAACGAATCACAATGTGTTTTGTCTTTGATTCGGTTGTCCACGCTTTTTTGTTTGTTTGTTTATTGTTGTTGTTGTTATTGTTGTTGTTTTGTTTTGTTTTGTTTTGACGGTTCGCTAACATTTATTTAAGATTTGTAAAAGAAAGATAAAGTCACGAAAAATATATAATTTCTAACTCTTGTTCGAAAGTATGTTTGATCAACGAAAGCATTTTCGTATCATTACAAATTTATGGCGGTGACTTAATTCTGCAACATTTCGATTCTAAACATTAGATTCTACCACAAAGAAAAGACTTCCACCTTTTTGTAACACAAAGAAAAGACTTCCACCTTTTTGTAACACAAAGAAAAGACTTCCACCTTTTTGTAACACAAAGAAAAGACTTCCACCTTTTTGTAACACAAAGAAAAGACTTCCACCTTTTTGTAACACAAAGAAAAGACTTCCACCTTTTTGTAACACAAAGAAAAGACTTCCACCTTTTTGTAACACAAAGAAAAGACTTCCACCTTTTTGTAACACAAAGAAAAGACTTCCACCTTTTTGTAACACAAAGAAAAGACTTCCACCTTTTTGTAACACAAAGAAAAGACTTCCACCTTTTTGTAACACAAAGAAAAGACTTCCACCTTTTTGTAACACAAAGAAAAGACTTCCACCTTTTTGTAACACAAAGAAAAGACTTCCACCTTTTTGTAACACAAAGAAAAGACTTCCACCTTTTTGTAACACAAAGAAAAGACTTCCACCTTGGCTTCTACAGCAATTCACCGGGTCCTTCTCATGAATCCAGAATTAAGGATGGCAATGTTTTAATTTCAATGTATGGCACATAGAGTAAAACGCAGAAAATGCCAGGTTTTTTAATTCCTACCCTAGCTCTACCCACTCCTCCTTGAGACATGATATTATTTGAGATTGTTCATTTTAATGTCGAAACCATGATCGCTTGTTATATTTAATGTAGAAGCAAACACAAACAAACAAACAAAATAAATAAGCAAATAAGCAAGCACACAAACACACACACAAAACAAACAACAAAGCGACACCAAAGTTAACCTCAGCACCAGCCGCCGTGGCGAAGTGGTTAGCGTCGCGGACTCCCGGCTGGGAGGTCGTGGGTTCGAATCCCATCAGAAGTCATGTGGGTTTTTCTGCCCCGACCGGCTCCTACCCAGAGTTGAGTTTGCTGCGGACTCAGTTGGGAAGACTGGGACCACACAGTCGAGTTTCATCCACTTAATGGATGCGTTTCTGAGAGTGTTGCTCAAATTTCCTGACCAACACTGCAGGTGCCTGTATCTCTCGGGCCTGGTTGACGCCGGGATATATTATGAAAGGAAGCGTAGAGTACAGCCCTGTCATGTAGTCTCAGACCGAAATGGAAATCCGTAGATTCATCTTAATCATCCTCATTCTCATCGATCAGCATTAAAAAAAAAAAAAAAACTCTCAAATTCTGTGGCCCTTCATGCCCTGCTCTCATGGTGACCTCAATTTCGATGTCCTCTCCACGTCTGTGGCCTTGGTCTGGTTCCGTCGGGGTCACCGGTATTGGCGAGTCTATGGGGGCTGTCGTTGGACGGACGTGGTGGCGCTCTCCGAGGGGGTGCTCACTCACGCCGGCTCCGCGACTAAGCAATTATTGTCGTCAGTAGGGGGCTTAGTAGGTGGTGTCCTGCGTATGTTAGATCAGAACAGGCGCTACTGAACACCACCGAAGTGACTCGGCAGCAGAGCAGTGTCTCCTCCGGTGGGTTGCCTCTTGACGACTTGACATTGACTGCTCCCTGTGGATTGCCGGTGCCGGGGCTGCGGCGGGGCCGACCGGGCTGTGGCTGTGGACGGGATGTCGGAATGAGCGGCGTGGGTGCACTGCCTCTGGGGTGGCGCAGAGGTTGGGACAGCAAAAAATAAAAAATAAAAAATATATATATTTTTTTTAAGTTAACCTCAGCTATAAGTGCCAAAACACAGTAACCATGAACTAAAATTATTGTATGACTCAAATATATTAGAGAGGACATGATAGTGTACTTTGTGATGATGATCAAGTAGTAGCAGCAGCAGCAGTAGGAGTAATGGTAGTAATAGTAGTAGTAATAGCAGAAATCGAAGTCGCAGTAAAAACCGCAGTCGTCGTCATAAGAGCAGTACATTTATTGGTTTTATACTACCCTAATTGTTGATATTGTAGTATCATTAACTCTTGATAACATTATCATCATCATCATCAACATGAAAATGATGATGATGATGATGATGATGATGATGATGATGATGATGATGATGATGATGATGATGGTCATGACGGTGGTGATGATGATAGTGGCTGTGGCGGTGGTGCTGATTATGATGATGATGATGATGATGATGATGATTGTTGTTGGTGGTGGGGGTGTTGCTGGTGATGGTGGTGATGATGTTGACAATGATGATGATAATGATAATATATGAATAAGTTGTTCACCATGTTATACAGTATGTGTGTGTATCTATGTGTGTGTGTGTGTGTGTGTGTGTGTGTGTGTGTGTGTGTGTATGTGTGTGTGTGTGTGTGTGTTCATGCGTATGTGTGTATGTATGTGTGTGTGTGTGTGTGTGTGTGTGTGTGTGTGTGAGTGTGTGTGTGTGTGTGTGTGTGTGTGTGTGTGTGTGTTTATAAGCGTGTGCCTATGTCTATAAATGTGTGTGTGTGTGTGTGTGTGTGTGTGTGTGTGTGTGTGTGTGTGTGTTTATGCATGAGTGCGTGTGTGCCTACGTGTATGCGTGTGTGTGTGCCTGCATGCTTGCGTGTGTGTGTATGTGCATGTGTGTGTGCATGTGTGTATACCTGCGTGAGTACGTGTGTGCGTGCGTGCGTGTATTGTGTGTGTGTGTGTGTGTGTGTGTGTGTGTGTGTGTGTGTGTGTGTGTGTGTGTGTGTGTGTGTGTTCGTGCGTGCGTGCGAGCGTGTATGTCCACAGTGCGTGAGTTTGATTCACATCTGTGATGGCTATAAGAACTGCAAGACAGGTGTTGATGAAATGGAATGTGACTGGTATGGCCCAATAGCGGCACTAAAAACCAGTAAACCCCCATTCCTAGTCAACTTTGACAGACCTGGAGCCTTCACTGTGATTCCTCTCCCAGAAAGCATCACCCACTGTCCTGACACTCACTTCCGGTGTCACGGTGGTGACTACTGTCTGCCTGTCTACGTCAGGTGTAATGACGTCAATGACTGTCCAGATCATGAGGACGAATATTTGTGCCATTCTTACACATGTCCAGGGTTCTACCGATGCCGTGGCAGTGACCGTACAATGTGCGTACACATACATCACCTATGTGACAGCCTACCTCAATGTCCACAGCATGATGATGAACTGATGTGTGATTTGACATGTCCTGCATCATGTACGTGCTATGGTCTGACCTTCATCTGTCCCCACACTTTCCACACACGTTCTTTCCCACTTCTGCGCTACCTGGACGGCAGGGAGAGTGGGCTGCAGCAGGCTGATGTTACACAGCATGCCATGTTGATCCATCTCGGTGTTGAGGGCTGTCGTTGGACCAATGTTTCTGCATTTGAACTGCCCAATCTTCACAGCTTAGATTTAAGTGATAATCTACTGACCCATGTCACCTTCGAATTGTTTTTGGGATCACAGTTTCTTCAAAGGCTGGATCTGGCAGGTAATCCTATATCCAGTAGTATATTTGACGTCAGCAGAAAGTATCAACTGCTTTCACTGACGGTGCTCAATATTTCCAGAGTCAAATTCCATTCTCTTGAGCTGGGTATTTTGTCAGGGATTCTGCCAAACTTGCAGGTTCTAAATTTATCTCAGAGTAGAATTCATTATCTTTGGGGAAACGATTTGTTTCCACACCTGCGTGTTTTAGACGTGCAGGGCTGTCCTGTAACTGGTTTCACACCAGACTTCATGAAGGGTATGAACAGCCTCACCCATGTATTGTCAGATAACATCAAGCTGTGTTGTTCCTCTGTTTTACCAAACATGTTCTATGGCGATTGCTTATCCCCCTCTGACGAACTTTCCTCCTGTGAAAACCTGCTGAAGTCAGGTGTTTACCGCTTTGTCCTTGCAGTCTATTCTGTGCTTGCAGTTTGTGGAAACATTAGCAGTGTAATTTACCGTTTGTTGTTTTCATCAGAAAAGGCCAAAGTCGGCTTTGCTGTCTTTATACTACACCTTTGTATTTCAGACTTTCTGATGGGACTTTACCTAGCGTCCATCGGAGTGGCAGATCAGGTTTTTTCGGGCGTGTACGTCTGGAAAGAAACTGACTGGAAAAAGAGCACAGTTTGCAGTGTGACTGGGTGTTTAGCTTTTCTGTCTTCTGAGGTGTCGGCCTTGCTCATCTGCCTGATTACTTTAGATCGATTCCTTGTGATTCGTTTTCCGTTCAGTCAGATCCGATTCAGAGCTGCATCAGCTCAGATAGCCTGTATGATCATATGGACATTAGGACTCATCTTGGCTACAATACCTCTGCTTCCTTCGACATCACACTGGGAGTTTTATCATGAGAAGGGTATTTGTATCCCACTTCCTGTTACCAGAGCAGAGTTCGCTGGTCATGGCTACTCCTTCAGCATCATGATCGTCTGTAACTTGGTTCTTTTTCTGTGGATAGCGGCAGGACAGTGTCTCATTTACTGGTCAGTTAAAGCTAACGCTATGTCTGACCAGGGAATAGAGACAGAGATTAAAAACAGCGTGAGTGTGAAGTCTAAAGAAGTCATTATCGCCAGACGTCTCCTGACGATCGCCATGTCGGACTTTCTGTGCTGGTTTCCTATCGGTGTGTGTGGTGTGCTGTCTGTTGGTAACGTCACCATCCCTGAGGAGCTTAATGTTGCCATGGCCATTTTGATGTTGCCACTCAATTCAGCGCTCAACCCTTTTCTCTACACTCTGAATATTGTGTATGAAAAACGAAAAAAGGCAAAAGAACGCCGTCTTCAGAAGCTTCTTCAGCCTGGCCTGAAATAAACATGTGGTAAAAGAGAAATATTGTTGAAGTTAGCGCGCTGCCTGTGACAGGTATTTCATAAGCTCCTGTTTTATTGTTATTCCTCATATGAATAATACAGTTTGAAGTCGTTGATTTTGGTTATATGACATTTTGGAATCAAATTTCCGAAAAAGGCGTTTCCGTTTACACCGTTGTGTAAGGTAACATATATAACAAAAAAGTGAATATTTCCTATTTCCAAGCTTTTAGACTATAAAACTACAAGTTGATTCATCTTTGGTTACGTTTCCTGAAAAGTATAAACAGTAACACTTTTTGGTCTTCTGTATTCTGTTTGATATGTCTTATTACTTTAAGTTCATGTCGTCTATTTTTTCTTGTGATTAAAACTGCACCGCGTGTGTTTGAATCAACATGTTTTAATTAAGGTGGTTCTGACCCTGTCTGGCACATTCAAACTATTCACATCCATATCTAATCAAAACCTTCGTTTTGAAATTGCTATTTCAATATCATACATCAATTCGACTAATATTTTGACCATGCTCAGATTTTCTTCATCAGCTTAATCTGGTTTGATTTTCATAAGTGGAAAAGCATTGGTTGGAGTGTTTATCTGTTACTTTCAATTAAGGATGTCCATCGTTTAATTCCATTTGAGGAAATCGGCACTGTAGAATATTTTCAGAAGTAAAAACACGTCACTTTGCCAGAATACCTGGCTGTATTCAACATTGTCACAGCATTGAATTCTCACCTTAACGGGGAAATGTGTAACTGTTTGTTTAGACCATTCGGCAGTTATAGCGTATATCAATACTTAGAATGGAACATATGTCCACACTTTTAACAGATGAGTCCCTGCCCAATTCAGTCTGTTCCGCTCTCTACAAGTACGCCTTGAGGGTCCAGTATGTTTCCAGGAAACTGAACATTCTGACACAATCATCTGCGCCCCAATGAGTGGTCTTCCAGAACAGTCCGTGTGTTGGGAAACTTGTGGAACTTGGGGAACTTCCCTCATAGACCTCTTCGCCACCAGATGCAACTACCAGCTTCCAACGTGTGCTGGCCAGTGGCCTGATCCAGAAGAACTTGATGCGGATGCCCCGTCAATCAGCATGGCTGCTTATACCTTCTCTACCTCCTCACTGACTGTACGGTCTCTACAGAAGACTGCCAATTCATTCCGGTGTGTCGGGTCAAATGGTGAAAACCTTGGATAAACTCCCTGATCAGTCTCCTGGTAGCAGGTCCCTTACAACTTACCCAAGAGGAGGATTTTAGGATTAAGCATCACTGGAGGAGATGGAACAAGGAACCCAGTTTACTTATTGTTTTCACGCCAGTCCTCAGTTCAGAGCCATCCTAATCAGATGTGAAGATTCATACCAGCTTGTGTGGAAGAGATCATTGGTGCCCCCAAAACCATCCACCTGAAAGTTTATGAAAACAGATGGAAGGTCTTTAAAATGATGCAAATAATCTGCCCAAAGTTCGGAGAATGTAGACACTAAAACTAAAATACATTTTCCAAAGAATTTAGTCAACAGAGGACATACTAGCACAATTAATGCTTTAGATGTGACGCTGTTAGCACCTCCTATCTTAAGAGGAAATCCTTTGAATTTGGCCATGTGTGCTTCTTAAATGAGTTCATTTCAAAGTCATCACTGGATAGACTTACAAGTGCCGCAAGGTAAGCTTCCTACCAGAGTACCTGGCCTTAGAAGACTTTCGAGAGCTTGACTTTCCATTCAAACTGTAACAATAAACCCGTTTTCTTCGGACCCTTGCTTCAACATTTCCAGTTAGTGAGAATTATATCCTCTCTCAAGATGAGGTCCTAATCTATGTTGAAACATGAATAGTCTAGCCCTTTTGAATAAATTATGTTATAGTTGACATCTCTGATTGATACATACTACAGTGTTGCAAACAATGAAATATAAACATAGTAAAGGTAGTGAAATGAAGGGAAGCAATGAAATCAGATGGATACAACATAGTTTTTGCTTGGGTTCCCAGTGATGTGGGCATTTGAGGCAACGAGGTGGTTGATCAACTTGCCAAGAGTGCCACAACGAAAGGGTTGATCAGATTGTCTATCCCTCACACTGATCTGAAACCCCAAACACAGGCTCATGTCAAAGAACTCTTGCAGGAGGACTGGAACTCACAGACGGATAACAAATTGTCCAAAATATGTCCAAACCTGAAAAAGTTTTTCCCTGTTACGGAGCGGCCATAAAGAAGAAACAGTCTTATGCTGTTCGCATACAGGCCACTCGTTTTACACCCATTCTTATCTTTTAAAAGGTGAGGAAGCTCCGTGGTGTATGCCATGTCAAGTACCACTCACAGTGAAACATATTCTTTTAGAGTGTCGGGACTTGCACGATGTGAGACATAAACACTTGACAGCAGACTCCATGAAAATCTTGTTCAGAGATGTCCCATCTGATGTGATCTTTGAATTTCTTATACAGATTAACATTTTTCATCTGATCTAAGATTTTATGGAAGAAATATTTTCACAAAGTTTCAAGTGCGTTTTTAGAAGGTGTATTTTAAAGAGATGTATGAATGTTTGTTGTTGCTGTTTGTTTGTTTGATTGATTGATTGTTCTTTTTAATGACTTTTGAGTTGACTTCAACCTGGTGACAGTCCTGACATGGCCCTTTGCGGTCGGCTGGGCTTTAAGCAATATCACCTTACCCTACCCTAGTGAGAATGTTGTTGTTGTTATTGTTGTTGTTATCGTACCCTGGCTAAAAGACTCCAGGGATCATCTGAACAGCCGAAGCACTTGGACACTATGGTACACATGCATCAGCTAGGGATGAGAACATTACGTGTGTGACCGTTTTTGATTACCCTGCCATGTGGGCAGCCACACTCTGACTTCGAGGGAGTGAGAATGATTTCATCTCTCAAGATGAGATCCGTACCCCATATGTTGTAACATGGATCGTTTAGTCCTTTTTTAACAAATTCTGCAATTTTTGACATATCTGATTGATATACACTACAGTGTTGCAAAAATGAAATATAAGCATATTAAAGGTAGTGAAATGGAGAGACGCAAACAAACACAGAGAGAGAGAGAGAGAGAGAGAGAGAGAGAGAGAGAAGAAGACAGACAGACAGACAGACAGACAGACAGACAGACAGGCAGACAGACAGAAAGACAGACAGACAGACAGACAGACAGTCTTGCCACGCTGCCTGTCGTGTGTTGTGGGGCCAACAAAGGAAGGTCAGACATCATCAGTGGAGGGTCTTGTAAAAATACCATTTTCGCTGGAAATGTCTGCACTGCAAGCTTATTTTAGCCATGTATTGTATTCTCTTTAATTATCAGTTCCAGAACCATTACTGAAGGGATAAACAAACACAAACAGGCACGAGGATATTGTGTTTCTATGCCTTCAACACGTTAAGATACTGAACCAGTATGAGTCCTGGTCACTCATGGCTTATGCTGTGTTATATTCCTGTATGGAACGTCTTCATCCAACATCTTCATCGCCTTCATCCAAACTCCATGTGTAGACTTGCAATGCAGTGAATCAAACATTTTCTGGAAAATTATGTTGAACAATGTAGAAGTGTGGGGAATAGGCTGCAGGCTAACACTTCTTTTGTGATTAGATTAATTACTTGTCAAAGTTTATACCGAAAGAAAGGGGGAGTGGGGAAGGGGGTAGAAAGAGAATGAGAATGAACAATCAGAAAATGCAAATAAAAACCCCTTCACTTGCAGCATCTGAGGACCATCGTAATCAATTTAGAAGACAGAATCACCCTTATCACCTGCTTCAAGGCCTTTTGTACACTGGGTCGGACTCTTCAGGGGAAGCAAGGCTAATTGTCTCTGTGCTTTCTTGGCATCATATGGAGATATATCACAGACTATAATTCTGTGGAATTCTCACTTCCAAGGGTTAAAAATAGAATCCAACAGCACCCCAAAGCACCAAACATAGAAACGAAAGTGTAAAACAATATAACATTCTCACCTCAGGATGCTCATGGCTAAAGTCACGACGCTTCCTGTTAAAACATGTCTATGTAAAGGCGCGACTTCGCGAACGAAGAATGTGAAAGAAGTGGCCCACGTCAACTGCAGACAAGCTCCTGGCTGACACGGCCAGTGCAGGATAGGCAGGCCAGGCCACAATGGCTGACACGGCCAGTGCAGGATAGGCAGGCCAGGCCACAGTGGCTGACAAGGCCAATGCAGGATAGACATGCTGGGCCACAGTGACTGACACGGCCAGTGCAGGATACACAGGCCTGGCCACAGTGGCTGACAAGGCCAATGCAGGATAGGCAGGCCAGGCCACAGTGGCTGACAAGGCCAATGCAGGATAGGCAGTCCAGGCCACAGTGGCTGACACGGCCAGTGCAGGATAGGCAGGCCAGGCCACAGTGGCTGACAAGGCCAGTACAGGATAGGCACGCCAGGCCACAGTGGCTGACAAGGCCAGTGCAGGATAGACAGGCCAGGCCACAGTGGCTGACACGGCCAGTGCAGGATAGGCAGGCCAGGCCACAGTGGCTGACAAGGCCAATGCAGGATAGACATGCTGGGCCACAGTGACTGACACGGCCAGTGCAGGATACACAGACCTGGCCACAGTGGCTGACAAGGCCAATGCAGGATAGGCAGGCCAGGCCACAGTGGCTGACAAGGCCAATGCAGGATAGGCAGTCCAGGCCACAGTGGCTGACACGGCCAGTGCAGGATAGGCAGGCCGGGCCACAGTGGCTGACAAGGCCAGTACAGGATAGGCACGCCAGGCCACAGTGGCTGACAAGGCCAGTGCAGGATAGACAGGCCAGGCCACAGTGGCTGACAAGGCCAATGCAGGATAGGCAGGCCAGGCCACAGTGGTTGACAAGGCCAATGCAGGATAGGCAGGCCAGGCCACAGTGGCTGACAAGGCCAGTGCAGGATAGGCAGGCCAGACCACAGTGGCTGACAAGGCCAGTGCAGGATAGACAGGCCGGGCCACAGTGGCTGCAGGTTAAGGTCTGATCAGGGTTCACTGTCACAGCATCACCGTTCTTCCTCCTGCTCCTTTTGCCATCAAGGGCTGCCCTGTGGACGTTTTCAAAGGAGGATACAGCTTTGTTAATGGTGTGACGCCAGGCGTTGTGATCAATCCACAGCTAGGGAGGACCACTGCTGATGGGGGATATGAAAGGCACAGAACGATTTGTTTCAAACAGTTTTTTATCACTTCTTCGGTGCCCGTCTGTACGGATGGCTGGTGGAGAGTTTGCCTAACAGGTTGATCTTGAGCAGGCTATGATCCCCAATACTGGAGACGTGTCCCACCGGGTGTTATTAGGATTTCATGGCATGGCCTCGATGTTGCTGAGCTCCACGTGTTCAAGGACTTCAATGCTGGTGACAAAGTCACTCCAGTGAATATTGCGGATGGTGCAGAGGCAGCGCTGATGGAAGCGCTCAAGGAGCCTCAGGTGATGATGGTAGGTGATCTCCACGACTCAGAGCGGAACAGGAAGATGATAAGAACTATGGCTTTGTACATTGTTATGTTGGTGCCCTTCTTTGGACATCCGTTGCTCCACACTCGTTTGTGCAATTTACAAAAGAATGCCCTGTACGTCTTTGCCAGTCTGTTGCTGATTTCCCCGTCTATGTTGGCGTCTAATGAGTTGATACACCCAGGTGGGTCAACTAATCGACTATTTTCAGTTCCGTCTCTCCAATGTTGATATGTGGGGCGTGGTACTTTTTCAGAGATTCAGGCTGGTAAAGGAGTTCTATCTTGACCGAGCTGACTTCTTGCCCAAAGAGTCGGCCAGTCTCTACAAAGCAGGATGAGATATGCTGTAAGGGCAACAAGGGCAGCATCATCAGCAAAGAGATCTTGAGTCAGCTGCTCTGGTGCCTTCGTGTGGGCCTGTAATCATTTGAGATGACAAGACAACATCTGATGTAGACTCCATCATTGTAATCATGGTCTGAAATGGCCTACTTGAGCGTCATGCTGCAGTATTTGGTGAAAAGAGAAGAGTTATCAGTGGCAGGTCTAAAGCTTTAATTGTGCTAGGTGTCGTACTTTATTTCATAAATCCTTTTGAAAATGTGCTTTATCTTCAGTGTCAGTATCCCAAGCGCTTTGGCCACATTCTTTGCATAATTTCACAGACCCTCTATCGTCGTAAACTTTCAGGGAAGAGTTTTGAGGCTATCCATGATATCTTTCCACACAATATGTATCAATCTTTTTGTCTGGTTAAGGTATCTCGCAATTAGAAAATGGTGTGAAAAAAATAGATTCTGTTTCTGGTACCATCTCTTTTACTGAGGCTGAATCATGTCCTCCCGGGGACATTGTAAGGGAGCTGCCGCCAGGAGCTTGATCAGGGGTCCAGTGTTTTGACCACTTGAGAGGACAAACTGAAATGACTTGGCAGTCTTCCCTAAACATCTTGTTTCAGGCTGTTGGAGTCAGTCAGAAGGTAGGGAAGGAATAAGCAAACATACTGATTGACAGGGCATCCACAGCAAGTACCTCTGGATCAGGTCACCTGGGAGACACACGTTGGAAGCTGGCAGCTGCTTCTGATGGTGGACAGGTCGATATAAAGAGAAAGCTGAAGATCGCACTCTGATGAGCTCACAGACCAGAGTTTGCCGAGACCCACTGAAGAAAGCAAGAGTGGAAACAGTCAAAAAGTACAAGATCGGACTTCGCTAAGATAATTATGTTCAGTCATGGTTTGAACTCCTCTCAGTCTAACAAATGAGGACCAGCAGGGATGTTGACAAACTAAACAATCTGATCTACCTGAAGAGCATGAAGACTGACAACTTTGTCATGTTCTCAAATATACTCAGGATGAGTGAAACCTTGGAAGAGGTTCTGCCTGATTTCTCAAAATACACAATGTAAGACATCAGGACAGTTTTCTATAGAACAGGAAAGCCCGGACCTTTATCAAGACGATTCTGGGGTTTGTGAATGTGATCGTCCAGATAGTTTATGTCAGAGATGTTTACCATGAAACTACAACAACCATGATGCTTGCCATTGTGAGCTTTAAAAAAAAGTACCCTTACAGAGATAGACCAAAGGGAAGAGCTTCAAAGGCACACACACACACACACACACACACACACACACACACACACACACACACACACACACACACAACCACACACACACGCGCGCGCGCGCACACATGTATACACACACACACACACACACACACACACACACACACACACACACACACACACACACACAAACACACACACACACACACACACACACACACACACACACATTAACACACACACGCGCGCGCGCGCACGTTCGCACGCACGCATGCACGCACACACACACACACACACACACACACACACACACACACACACACACACACACACACACACACACACACACACACCTTCCCAAGAGAGACAAAACAGAGATGCTTCTGGGTAGAGCGATACGTTTAAGCTGCGAATTTCAGTGGGTCTAATAATACAATGGTTAGCAAACAAGATCGGGGGATGGAGGGATTTATAT
Source organism: Conus canariensis (assembly GCA_033310375.1). Lineage (NCBI taxonomy): Eukaryota > Metazoa > Mollusca > Gastropoda > Neogastropoda > Conidae > Conus > Conus canariensis. The sequence continues at coordinate 44,429,473 of CM065742.1, forward strand.
GAGCTAACCTTAAGCCTTGCTAAACTGAAGAGAGAACCTACTAATCCAGAAGAAGAAATCCCACCCACCCCCACCCCACCTCCTCTCTTTTCCCGTCCTACCAGAAGCATCTTTGGGATCGCTGGATAGTTACTGTCCACAACTCTGCCTGTACAGAAAGTTCAGTATACGAGGAACATCTGGGCTTCATCCGATTTAGCTACAAAAAATGGCTGAAAGAGAGTTGAGGGTGGAAAGAAGAGTCGGAGATCCTTTGTATGAGAAAAAGAAGAGGTCTCAAAGGCTGATGGCTCTGTGAACTTTTCAACGACCTTCAACAAGGAATCTCGAACAGGAGACAGATCTTGACTAGTTGACTGCTGCAGCCTGCTCTTGAGGCAATCCGACAGACTGCACGACTCCACAACTAGACCCCTCCCAGAAGCAGAGACACTTGCCAGAGCCCACAAAGCAGATGTTAGTCCAGCACAAGAAGAGGTAGCTATATCTTCAGCTGGGCAGAAAATGCTCGATAAAATGTCTACAGAAACAGTTCCCTTCTTAAAGATAGACACGAGGGAGAAGGAGGACAATTTCAGAATCGGAATTATGGAGACAAGTTTATCCTATGTATCTTTTGTTTAGTTAGACAGAGGTTAAAGACTCTGGGCCTTGTGACTTTAATAAGCGACCTTAAAATTTAGAACTCATGACTCGACCTTGAACGACAAAGAAAAATATCTAAAAAAAAAAAAAAAGAAAAAAAAACGAACTGAACCCGGATTAACAGCCTTAACCTGGAGAACGCCAGAGATGTACAGCTATGCCAAACGTTTTGATGAACAAGAGCCAGGTCGACAAACAAAGAAGAGAGAAGCTGCTGTACAAAGGACCAGGCATTCACGAGCAGTAGAACACCCAGACCAGGGGTTGGAACAGGAGTTACATTTACCAACATCTTAAAGTTCTCACTTAAAAGGCATACCTCTCTCTCTCTCCTCTCTCTCTCTCTCTCTCTCTCTCTCTCTCTCTCTCTCTCTCTCTCTCTCCTCTCTCTCTCCACCACCTGGGTAAGCGAGTGCAAAAGCATATATCTTCCCAGTTTAGTGAGTTGGAACATATTCAATCTTTTAGGTCTGACTCTTGCTCACCAAAAATAATCAGCCAGTCACAGCAAAGGTGAAGGTCACGTTCCCAGTAACACAGCCCATCATCTATTTTGGGCGCATTTTGTTTCTTATTAATTTTTAACCGTGATTGAGAATTCATCCTCGCCTATAGAGTCTGCATTGAACATAATTCTACTTCTTATTTTGCACTTTGAAATAACCAAATCAGAATGCCCCAATATGCAGTAAATGATTACCTGGCGAAGTTAGGAATTAGTTCCATTTTTGAGTCACGTGCCCACTCGATCCACTTGCTGCTTTCCTGTGAATTCGTCTGGCGTGACCACAAAATGGCGAGTGAGAGCAATACCAGAAAAAAAGGCGAGGCGAGAACAAGGCTGATTCGGCATTTGAGATCAGGGCATAACTGATCACTCTCACCATCTGTCACAACTCCGTCTCAAAGTGTTAGCAAGCAACTCAAGTTAAAGGCTGACACCAACAGTAGGTGAAGGAATATAAGCTTCGTAGGGCCATTACTGTTGTCAATATGTGCGGTCTCAGACAACTCACCTGAGGTGCTTCACGTAGTCTATTTTAAGATCGAGTCCTCTCACACTAGAATATTTTTCTGGCAATATGGCAGCAGTTCACTATGGTGCAGTTGAGCAAGACATTCAAGGGAGAGTATGGTCTGACCTTCACACAGCAAAGAATGCGACCAGGAAATATCTGCTTGGCAGCGTAGTTTCAAACGCGATCTAAGTATGTGAAACAATCAGCATACACTAGTATATATACGAAGCTGCGGAGAAAACCAAGTCTTCACTTATTTTGTACATGCAGTTTCGTGATTTGAGTATTCCCACACTTCACAGCAGTTTCAGCTTTCAGCTTTCTTGACAATGAATCAAATTTTCTTCAGCTGTCTTGACAATGAATCAAACTCATAACTCTAGGCTATGGGTTGTTGACAACATATCAAACTCATAACTCTAGGCTATGGGTTGTTGACAACATATCAAAC
>CM065742.1:44439087-44459087 GCA_033310375.1 Conus canariensis
AAGGAGGTGCGTATATCTGAAGTCGAAATCTAGGGTAGGGGCATTGATTTTTCATCCTTGCTATAGGAAGACTACCCCAGTCAACTTTACCCTGGGGCCTAGCGTCTTTAGCTATGCATCTGTGACAGCGCAAATTGTAACAACCGCGCAAAATGTAACAATTGTTTCTATGTTGCACTGAAAATATCTCTGTTATGATGATGTTTACTCCCTTTTGTGTTAAATTGCAGATTCCTGTTGAATATCACTGAATAATCTCTTATCCTCCATTTGTGAATCAAGAGCATTCACTTTTACTGTCTTTGAACAGTTAAGTCCCTTGGATTAGCCAGCCATCTGTGTGTGTGTGTGTGTGTGTGTGTGTGTGTGTGTGTGTGTGTGTGTGTGTGTGTGTGTGTGAGTGAGTGAGTGCGCACGCGCGCACGCGCACACCTGTTTATGTATCGACTGGTGCGGGCTGGTACTGGTTGTGTTCAGAGCGAATGAATATCATCAGCACCCATGGTGGAAGGGAAGGAACTCTTTCGGCTGCCTCTGCCATTGTCTTCAGGGTTCTGGTCCTCTTGTTGCCTGAAATTCTGAGCTGTTTCGTGAGATCATAGGCTGATGAGCCTACAAATCCTCTCGCTCCAACTTCTGTGGCGAAGACCCGGACCTGGAAGCCAGATTCCCTCAAGCAGCTCGCTACTTCTCAGTCCTGTAGAGGTGCGTTTGCTCCACTCTGTTTTCACATGGTGCAGTGAGTTCGATCAGAATCGTTTCTTTTGATGAACCTGAGTGGAGAACAATATCCAGCCTCATGCCACTCTTCCTGATGATTGCCGGATGGTTCTCCTATTCTGGAAGGTCTACTGTGCATTCCCAGTCATCTGCTTCGTCCAGTATTCTCAGCTTCTATGCTCTTGCTATCACAGCTTTTCCAGACCATGATTTGTGGCCTCCTGCCATGTAGAACTTTGTTGTTGGAGCTACTGGTGGCATAGAGCTTCGTCCAGCAGTGCCAACTGCATGTGCGATCTCCTTGAGCACTTGGTTGTGCCTCCATGTCTACTTTCCCTGGGTTAGGGCTGCTTTGCATGAACTCACTGTTTGCCGTGACAGAGTGACCACGTAGCGTCATCTGATTTTCCCCATTTGACCAGGTTTATATTCGAGGGCAGGGGGTTATATACAGATCTGATGATGAAGATGACTCTAAGAGGTGCCAGGTGCCATACGTCAATCCAGGTGAAACTTATTTGCAGTGCGTTTTCCCACGTAGTCCACTGTCCTTGTTGGCCTTGCTGGACTGCCTTCTGGATTCTCTTGGCGTCCTCTTCTTTCTTCAGCTCCTCTATTACCATGTCTCTCTTTGCTTTCCCTTTTGCCTTTGACCACCACTTCATTTCTGTTGATCCCAGCCCCTGTCTGTTGGTCTGTGTGTGGCCAGTTATTCACCTGACCTTGAGATCTTCCTTTGCCATGGCTACTGCCTCCCGAACATCCCATTTTCTGCCAGTCTTTAGCTTTGGCCGGACTGATCTCGCAACTTTGTCTTCAAAATCCTCAAGTATGGTTAGTAACCTTGCTTTACCCACTTCGTATTCTTCGAAGATGGATTTTAAAGGAAGCATCAGCTTTGCTTGGCGGCAATAGAGTGCGACGTAAGCGACACCTGGTGGGACACCTATCCATTTCCTTGTATCCTGGTTGATTTTAGCTTCCATTGATTCCACAGTGCTCGAGCTGATATCGTATATCAGAAGAGGCCACAGAAGCTTCGGTATCACCATGAACTGCAAACACCAGACCTTGTATTTGCCAGGAAGCCCACACTGGTCTATGATCTGCAGGCTTATTCCTGCCATTTGCTTGGTTTCCTCTCTCCTCTTTGTGTCTTTCCTGGAGTCATCATACCACCTCCCAAGGCTCTGACTGGTTCTTCTGTTACAGTTGGAATGGCTTGATTGGCTACGGTGATCTTGACTGTTTTTGGCTTGATTGGCTATGGTGATCTTGACTGTTTTTGGCTTGATTGGCTATGGTGATCTTGACTGTTTTTGGCTTGATTGGCTACGGTGATCTTGACTGTTTTTGGCTTGATTGGCTACGGTGATCTTGACTGTTGTTGGCTTGATTGGCTATGGTGATCTTGACTGTTTTTGGCTTGATTGGCTATGGTGATCTTGACTGTTTTTGGCTTGATTGGCTACGGTGATCTTGACTGTTTTTGGCTTGATTGGCTACGGTGATCTTGACTGTTTTTGCTATTTTTCCTTTCCGCAGGGAGAGGCTTCATGATTTTTTTTCGCTTGAAATTCATCCTGGATGAAGCAAGTAGTTTGTCGAGTCTTTAGAGTCCTTCGTGGACTATACATTATTAACATTTCAAAGCATATACAAAACCTATACTGCTTTGAGAGTGCCAGGCATGTCCTTTGATCTTCCACTCCCATATTTAAAAAACAATGTGTAAAAAATGACGAAAAACATTGAAATACCATTACAAATATGTCATAATGGATTTGGATTCGTCTAGGTTAATCAAGGCGTTGAAAATGTAATTTTGAAGCAGTTACCACAAAGATTGGTAGACAATCGATAGCAAAACTGACTTAAAAACATCGAAAGTAGCGAACAATATTCTTCTTCTTCTGCGTTCGATTGAAGCTGGATGCGTCAGACTTGCAACCCGGCCGCCATGATGAAGCCCGCGGTCTTCTCCAGGTCAGAACGGGCTCCCCAAAGCTGCACCTGTAACTTCGCTCTCCCCGGCCAGGTTTTGTGTCGTAGAGCTGCGTGAGTAGGACAGTGCAGGAGGACATGTTCAGGGGTCTGGGGTCCAGTGCCACATGGACACTGGTCAGTGTAGGTTATCTTCAGGCGGTTAAGGTGGCTCAGCAGTCTGCAGTGGCCGGTCCTCAGTCTGAAGAGGATTGTCTGCTGGTGCCTTTGGAGCTGGTGGATCGGGTCAGCACCACTCTCTGCACCCAGCCTTCTCTTCCACTGGGACTGAAACTGGTTGTGGATGATGGTCTTGGCCTCCCTGTAGGTCACGGGGTGGCTGAACTGCTCCATTTTGCTGCCTGCCTTGGAGAGAGCATCAGCTTTTTCGTTGCCCATGATCCCACAATGAGACGGAATCCACTGAAGCGTAATGACAGACAATATTCATTTTTACAGAACTGTTAAAACATCTAATAGCTGTGAGAAATGTCTTTCACTTTATATTGATGGGCATATTAAAAGTTCTCTGACAAGATTCAGATTCGGCATTACGGATATCAAAGTACATCAGCACCGATATACAAAGACTCAAAACATTGATATGCTGTGTCCTTTATGTGAAGAGCAAAGGAAGATGAATTACATTTTTCACACTGTCGTTCTGCACTTCAGGATTTACAACGTGGCTTTTTTCCTAGGAAATTCTGTGAAGACCCTCGTTCATTTCGAGCTGATTTATTTATCAATATTATCAAATCAATATGAAGGAGTGCTAAAGAACACTTGCATGTTCCTAAGAGGCGCACGGTTTTATTCAGTTGAATAAGTTAGCTGTTACAGTTACTGTGCATATTTGGCATGTTTTTCCGTGAGCTACTTGTTGTCAGACAATGCAATATTGTCTCGGTGTATGAATGGCTATTTCTATACTGTACGCCCATCAGAGGAGGCCATGGCCTATACTGATTTTTTTTCGTTTGTTCGTTCGTTCTCCTCTCTCTCTCTCTCTCTCTCTCTCTCTCTCTCTCTCTCTCTCTCTCTCTCTCTCTCTCTCTCTCTTTCTGTCTCCTCTCTCTCTTTCTATCTCCTTTCTCTCTCTCTCTCTCTCTCTCTCTCTCTCTCTCTCTCTCACACACACACACACACACACACACACACACACACACACACACACACACACACACAAACTCGCGCTCAAATACGCTTGAGTCGGAGCCAGAAAGAGAGAAAGAGGAGCCAAAATAAATACCCAGAGAAAAGGACTAAAGGGATCACAGTGTGTACTGTGACCACAAACCAGTCAGAAAATCAGAAGAGAAAGCATGCAGGGCTGCTGCACGATGTGGTCCACCACATTACGCGATGCATTCAGCCATTGATCATTGAGGTAGTCAGTCAGGCCAGCGGTTTACGCAAGCCGTGAGTCACATCCAATAAGTGTTTTGCACTCAAGATACAGCCATGAGAAACCTCGGAGTCAGAGCAGAGATGAAAGGGACTGGACAGGACCCAAATCTTCACCTTCACCAGCCACCGTGGCGAAGTGGTTAGCGTCGCGGACTCCCGGCTGGGAGGTCGTGGGTTTGATTCTTATCAGAGCCACTCATGTGTGGCTTTTTTTTTTTTCTGCTCCGACCGGCTCCTACCCAGAGTCGACTTTGCTGCGGGCTCAGCTGGGAAGACTGGGACCACACAGTTGAGTGTCATTCACTTAACGGGTGCGTCTCTGAGAGTGTTGCTCAAATTTCCTGACCAACACTGCAGGTGTCTGTATTTCTCGAGCCTGGCTGACGCCGGGACATGTCATGAAAGTGAGCGTAGAGTACAGCCCTGTCTTGCAGTCTCAGACCAGAATGGAATCTATAAGCATCATTCTCATCCTCATCAATCAGCATTTTTCAAAAAGTCTCAAATAACGTCCTGATCTCATGGTGACCTCAGTTTCGAGATTCTCGCTATGTCTGTGGCCTTGGTGTGATTCTGTTGAGGTCACCGGTATCGTCAAAGTTATGGGGTCTGTCGTTGGACGCATGTGGTTGCGCCCTCAAGAGAGAGAGAGAGAGAGCTCACGCCGGCTCCGCGACTAAGCAGTTATCGTCGTTACACACACACACACACATACATGCAAGCAAACAAGCAAGCACACACACACGCACACACACACACACACACACACACACACACACACACACACACACACACACACACACACACACACCAAAGAGAATTGTGCAATTGTGAATGGTCTAACAATAGGTTTAAGTACGGCGTTATCTATATTTGATATTCTGGTTCAAGTAGCGTGGACATCTTTCTTGTGCATCATGTACAATGCTAACTCAATTGAAAAATTCACTTGAAAGTGATGACAATAGTAGATCCAGACCATCTACCTGTAGAACTCCATGGCAGAAAGTTGACAGGAGCGCTGACAAAGTCACAAATAATATAGTTTTCACAGAGAGGTTTGTATTAGACCAAGGAAATGTTGAGGAATGCAAAGATACATTCAATAATAGTATCACTCAGAAACAACATGGAGAACGCAGTCTTGTGTATCGATTCTAACATTAATGAAACGCTGTGAAAAGACATCTCTCTCTCTCTCTCTCTCTCTCTCTCTCTCTCTCTCTCTCTCTCTCTCTCTCTCTCTCTGAGCATCTAAGCATGAACGAGCTGCTAGAAACTTGTCAAAATATTTGTATAAAGCGTTTCAGTTGCGTTCTACTGTCGTGTCTTGGATATATTTGAAAATATATTGATAATTTTGTGTTTTTGTTGGATGTGTTTATTTTTCTTTATATGCACTCCATCATGAGGGGCAATGGCTTATACATGAATTCCGTATCCATATCCCTCTCTCTCTCTCTCTCTCTCTCTCTCTCTCGGCACATGGTACAGTGGCTGACCCAATTCTGAGTTTATAAGCCCGGGGCAGTGTTTGGCCGTGAGTGATGGATTTCAAAGGTATGTCGACTCATCCGTGGATTCATTTGTTGATCTTTTCTTTCCGTCGAGGCGACAACGTGGCATGGATGATACGAGCACACACCCGTACATTTCACTTGTCTTTTCTCGCGCTATTGTGTTCAGCGTGTGCGTCTGTCCGTAGGTCTGCGCATGCTCATTGTCTGCGGCTTCTTTCTGCATTAGACGATCATGACATCGTTGTTGTATGTGAATGTCATTTTCCCTGTTCCTCCTTCACAGCCGCTTTGTGGCTTTGTCCCGTGGCTGCCCCGGCACAGGCAGTCTACAGGGATCAGTCAATATCAAGTCGGCATAAGGCAACCCACTGGAGGAGACACTGCCCTGCTGTGTGTAACTGTGTTCAGTGGCGCCAGTTCTGATCCAGCGGACACAGGACACCACCACCAACTAAGCCCCCTACCGACGACAATAACTGCTTTGTCGCGGAGCCAGCGTAAGTGAGCGTCCTCTTCGAAGAACTCGATCACGTCCGTCTAGCTACATGAACTCACCTATACCGGTGATCTGAACATGAACTGTAGACTCCATGAACTGACCTATACCGGTGACCTTGACATGACCTACAGACCCCATGAACTCACCTATACCGGTGACCTGGACATGACCTACAGACCCCATGAACTTACCTATACCGGTGACCTCGACATGACCTACAGACCCCATGAACTCACCTATACCGGTGATCTGAACATGACCTACAGACCCCATGAACTCACCTATACCAGTGACCTCGACATGACCTCATCAAGGGCATAGACGTGGAGAGAGGAAATCCAACCTGAGGTCACCCTGAGAGCAGGGCTTGAAGGGTCACGGAAACTGAGATTGTTTCTTGCTGATCGATGAGAACGAGGATGAGGAAGATGATGCTATGGACCTCCTTTCTGGTCTTAGACTGCACGACAGCGCTGCTCTCTACGCTCACTTTCATAATGTATCCCAGCCTCAACCAGGTCCGAACAAGACGTGTTGATACCTGTACTGTTGATCGGGAAATCTGAGCGATATACGCTGAGACGCATCCATTTAGTGGATGAAACTCGTCTGTGTCGTGCCTGTCTTCACGTTCATGAATGCACTTATGGTTTATGCGTTTTATTTTGCCATCTTTATGCCTTCGGCCTCATCAAGCCAGTAGATGTGGTGACAGCGTATAAAGACTGATCCGCACGTAGTGACGTCTGCATCAGAGAAACGGAAACATCTTGTGGGTTCTTCAACTCAAGGCTGATTATGTTCAACCCCGATCTCCTCCCTCGTGTCTGCGCCATGTGCACGAGTGGTTCGGACTGGTAAGTGATGGTGAGGGACTCAAGCCTGTCAGCTGACCGTCTACAGTGCCCCTTGAGAGCCACGTCGAGCTCTATATGTCAGGTTTGTTTTATCCCAGGCATTGATACTACAGCACGTTTTGTCAGCTGCTGTTTCTTTGTGTGTGTCATTGTTGTGTTATGGAAAGGAGGAAGGTGGACAGGGGAGAGGGATGGGATGATGGGAAGGGGGAACTGGGGGAGGAGTGGAGGTGGGTGGAGGGGGAAGGAAGGTGGGCGCACGTGGAGGTTCGTTGTTCACGACTGAAGGAAAGTTTGTGTGTGTTTTAATGCTCTCTCTCTCTCTCTCTCTCTCTCTCTCTCTCTCTCTCTCTCTCTCTCTCTCTCTCTCTCTCTCTCTCAGGCACAGGAGAGAGACCGACCACACACACACACACACACACGCGAGCGCGTGCACACACACACACACACACACACACACACACACACACACACACACTCACACACAATCTTAAGTGACTTAAAGTGAACAGACGTTAAACTGACAAACATATGAACGTGCAATGTTAAATCGTATCCATTAACGCTGACTGCCCCTTGTTATTTTTTGCATTTCGTAAAAACAAAACAAAACAACCTAACCAAAACAAAACAAAAACAAAAAAAAAAATATAATATATATATATATATATATATATATATATATATATATATATATATATTATGGGAAATAACTCTATCATTCGATATTTAACAGTTACTTCCCGTGGGGGAATCATTTTGCGCAATGGAAGTCTTCCAACTCGCGAATGCTCTTCCAGTTGATTCACTTCATTTCATCATCTTCGCGCATTTGGCCTCATCGACCGGTAGACATGGTGGTAACGTAGAAGAACTGGTCCCACACGCAGTGACGCCGCCATTGGAGAAACACAAAAACAACTTGTGGGTTCTTCTACTCTAGGCTGATTATTTTAAACCCTGATCCCCTCCCTCATGTCTCTGCCATGTACACGAGCAGTTTAGACTGGTAAGTGGGTCCTGGGGTGCTTGAGTCTGCCGATAAGACTGTTTGCAGTGCCCCTGAAGGGGGAAAGTCGACCTTTATGCGAGACTGGTTTTATCGGATGTATTGCAATGACAATACACTTCGACAGTTGTCGTTTCTGTCTTGTGTCATTGGTGTGTCAGAGAACGGAAGGGGGCGGTGGACGGGGTGATAGGAAGGAACAGCTTGGAGGGCGGGGGGGGGGGGGGGGGGGGAAGGGGGAGATGAGAGAGAGGAGGCAAGTGCTTCAAGGGGATGGGTTTGTTTAAATTCTCTCTCTCTCTCTCTCTCTCTCTCTCTCTTCTCTCTCTCTCTCTCTCTCTCGTCTCTCTCTCTCTCCTCTCCTCTCATCTCTTCTAGGGTCGTCAACGGATCCTCACCAAAATTGAACAGATTCGTCCCGAATCCTCACCGAAATTGAACAGGTTTGTCTCCGGATCCTCAGCAAAATTTAACAGGTTCGTCCACGGATCCTCACCAAAATTGAACAGGTTTTATCCGGATCCTGACCCAAATTTGACAGGTTCGTCCCCGGATCTTCACCAAAATCGAAAAGGTTCGTCCCCAGATCTTCAACCAATTGAACAAATTCGTCCCCGAATCCTTACAAAATTGAACAGGTTCGTCCCCGGATGCTCACCCAGATTTAACAGGTTCGTCCCCGGATCTTCATCCAAATTGAACAGGTTCGTCCTCGGATCTTCACCAATTAACAGGTTGTCCCGATCTCACCAATTGAACAGGTTCGTCCCGGATCTTCACCAAAATTGAACAGGTTCGTCCCCGGATCTTCACCCAAATTGAACAGGTTCGTCCCGGATCTTCACCCAAATTGAACAGGTTCGTCCCGGATCTTCACCAAAATTGAACAGGTTCGTCCCCGGATCTTCACCAAAATTGAACAGGTTCGCCCGGATCTTCACCCAAATTCAACAGGTTCGTCCCGGATCTTCACCCAAAATTGAACAGGTTCGTCCCCGGATCTTCACCAAATTGAACAGGTTCGTCCCCGGATCTTCACCCAAATTGAACAGGTTCGTCCCGGATCTTCACCAAATTGAACAGGTTCGTCCCGGATCTTCACCCAAATTACAAGTTCGTCCACGGATCTTCACCCAAATTGAACAGGTTTGTCCCGGATCTTCACCCAAATTTGAGCAGTTCGTCCCCGGATCTTCACCCAAATTGAACAGGTTTGTTCCCGGATCCTCACCAAAATTGAACAGGTTCGTCCCCGGATCTTCACCCAAATTTAACAGGTTTGTTCCCGGATCCTCACCAACATTTAACAGGTTCGTCCCCGGATCCTCAACAAAATTGAACAGGTTCGCCCCCGGATCTTCACCCAAATTGAACAGGTTCGTCCCCGGATCCTCACCCAAATTGAACAGGTTCGCCCCCGGATCTTCACCAAATTCAACAGGTTCGTCCCATGACCACTTTCCATCTTTCTATGCAGTAGTTTTTTTGTTTGTTTTTTGTTTTTTGGGGGGTGCATAATACAACTGACAAACAAACAAAACGGGTGAAAAAAAATCACAGCCGTGAAGGTAACCACTGTACCAAATATCAAAAGATAAAGAAAAGAAGAGGAGGTGTGTGGGGAGGGGGGGGGGGTGGAAGCGGACGGTCTGCGTTGTTGCATAAGTGACTCTGTGTGTGTGTGTGTGTGTGTGTGTGTGTGTGTGTGTGTGTGTGTGTGTGTGTGTGTGTGTGTGTGTGTGTGTGTGTGTGTGTGTGTTGTGTCTGTGTCTGTGTCGGTGTCTGTGAAAAACTCTCTGTCTGTCAGTCTGTTTGTCTTTGGCTTTGTGCTTGTGTGTCTGTGTGTCTGCATCTTCTGTCTGTCTGTCTGTCTCTCTCTCTCTCACTCTCTGTCTGTCTGTCTATCTGTCTTTCTCTTCTCTCTCATTCCTTCCTCCCTACACCCCTTCTCTCTCTCCCTCCTCTCTCTCTCTCTTCAAAACAACAAAGCAGCAGTGACATTCGATAACGTGTGAAAGCTTGTTGACTCCATGATGACTGCAGCCTCTTCTGTGCAAATGGTGGGCCTGGACGGTCCTGGATTTAATCGTGAAAATCTGGAGATCTGACCTTGACTTTCCCTATGGTTCAAAACGGTGCGATGAGTGAAAAAAGAGGGCAATTTAATGTAGGAAGATTGTCAGCATTCTCATAGGTATTGCGGGAGAGAGAGAGAGAGAGGAGAGAGAGAGAGAGAGAGAGAGAGAGAGAGAGAGAGAGAGAGAGGCATATGAATACGAATGTTTATTCATTCATAGGCCATTGCCCCTCATTAAGGGGTGCAGCTGAAGAATCATTCCAAACTGTAATAATTATATCCCAATGTTAAAACGTAACACTTTAAAAGAGAGAGAGAGGGGAGAGAGAGAGAGAGAGAGAGAGAGAGAGAGAGAGAGAGAGGAGAGAGAGAGAGAGAGAGAGACAAGACTCAAGACTCAAATGTTTTATTCTTAAAGGCCATTGCCCCTTAGAATGGGGATGCACATCATAAATCATGTCGAAAATATTCTTTATGTTACATACATAGTTCGTTTTTTGAATGCTTTATATAAATAAATCGCTAACTTTTTAACCGTGTTTTCATTTCATGACGACATTAACAAGGTTAATTTGAAAAGGCATGGATTATTGAAGTATTTTCTTGAGATGAATTCCTGTCTAAGTTCGTCTAGTACTGGACAAGCCAATACAAAATGAATTTCATCCTCTTTTGCATTTCGACACAAAGGACAGATCAAATTTCACTACATGACTGTCTATAACGAAAATAATGAGTAAAGAGATCGGAAACACCAAATCTAAACTTTCAAGAGAGACAAGAGGAGAGAGAGAGAGAGAGAGAGAGAGAGAGGAGAGACAGAGAGAGAGAGAGAGAATCTAGTAGAGCAGGAATGGTTGTGGGGGAGAGAGAGAGAGAGACAGAGAGAGAGACAGACAGAGAGAGAGAGAGAGGGAGACAGAGAATCTAGTAGAGCAGGAATGGTTGTGGGAGAAGAGAGAGAGAGAGAGAGAGAGAGAGAGAGAGAGAGAGAGAGAGAGAGAGACTCAAGACTAAAATAGAATACAATAAAGGACATAGACCCTTAGAGTGTAGACATAATTATTTTGCGATTCGTGTTAAACTGACATAGACCTTCTTCATGTTACAAACATGCTTCGTTTCTTGTACGTATTTTATATGTATCATAGACCTCCAGTAGCACTGAACTCCTGCATCATAGACCTCCTGCATCATAGACCTCCTGCATCATAGACCTCCTGCATCATAAACCTCCTGCATCATAGACCTCCTGTATCATAGGCCTTCTGTATTATAGGCTTTCTGTGTCACAGAACTCCTGTATTATAGACCTCCTGTATCATAGACCTTCTGTATCATAGACTTTCTGTATTATAGGCTTTCTGCATCACAGACCTCCTGCATCATAGACCTCCTGCATCATAGACTTCCTGCATTATAGACCTTCTGTATCATAGACCTTCTGTATCATAGACCTCCTGTATTATAGACCTTCTGTATCATAGACCTCCTGTATTATAGACCTCCTGTATCATAGACCTCCTGTATTATAGACCTTCTGTATCATAGACCTCCGGTATTATAGACCTCCTGCATCATAGACCTCTGCATCATAGACCCTCCTGCATCATAGACCTCCTGTATCACAGAACTCCTGTACCATGAAACCCCTGTACATAAAACATCTGTATCACGAGAAATCCTGACCACACAATTCTTGTACCACAGAATCCTTTACAGTCATTGAAATGAGTTACCCATAAATTCCTGTACCCTGAACCCTTACCTGGACTCCTTGCCTGACAGTTCTGTACACAAAGTTTACCTGGCTACAGAATTCCGTATCATTAGCTACTCCTTTAGCATAGAATTCATGTACCATAAGTTCTTGTACTACAGAATTCCTGTATCATAGAACTCCTGTACCGTACAATTACATGTACCATTAAGTTCTTGCACTAGAATTCCTGTACCATAGAATCCTTACGTAGAATTCATGTACCATAAAATCCGCCAGACTGTTAAATACTGTTACATAGAAATCCCGTAACTATAGAATTCCTGTACCATAGAAATCCTGTACCATAATCTGCATAGAATCCTACCATAAACATTTTTGTACAATAGAAATCCTGTACCATGGAACTCCTATACCAAGGAACTCCTGTACATAGAATTCCTGAACCATGGAACTCCTGTCCCATAGAACTCCGGAACCATAAAAATTTTTGTACAATAGAAATCCTGTACCATGGAACTCCTGTACCAAGGAACCCATGTAGCATAGAATTCCGGAACCATGGAACTCCTGTACCATAGAATTCCGGAACCATGGGACTCCTCTACTGGAGAACTCCTGCGCTCACAGAATACCTGTACCAAAGCTCTCCTTACCACAGATCCTGTATGACCCACCCCACCGCCATCCCCGCCCTTCTTCAAGCTTATGAATGGAAGACAGATGCCCATCTGTGTGTGTGTGTGTGTGTGTGTGTGTGTGTGTGTGTGTGTGTGTGTGTGTGTGTGTGTGTGTGTGTGTCTTTCTCTCTCTCTCTCTCTCTCTTCTCTGTCTCTCTCTCTGTCTGTCTGTCTCTCTTTCTCTCTGTTTCTCTCTGTCTCTCTCTGTTCTCTGTCTGTCTGTCCTCTCTCTCTCTCTCTCTTCTCTCTCTGTCTCTCGTTCTCCTGTTTCTGTCTCTCTCTCTGTCTCACTCTCTCTCACTGTTTCTCTCTTTCTCTCTCTCTCTCTCTCTGTCTCTGTCTCTGTCTCTCTCTCTGTCTCTCTCTGTCTCTCTCTCTCTCTCTCTCTCTTCTCTCTCTCTCTCTCTCTCTCTCTCTCTCTCTCTCTCTCTCTCTCTCGGGAGGGTGGTGGGGTGTTAAGGGTGGGGAACGTGGAGTGGTTACAAAGACGTATACATTGAATTCATCAATGTGGAAAAAAATTGTATCTATTCAAGTGTTGTTGTTTTTTTAACTCTCTCTCTCTCTCTCTCTCTCTCTCTCTCTCTCTCTCTCTCTCTCTCAACCATGTGTGTGTGTGTGTGTGTGTGTGTGTGTGTGTGTGTGGTGTGTGTGGTGTGTGTGTGTGTGTCGTTCTCTCTTTCTTTCTTTCTCTCTCTCTCATTCTCGTTCTCTCTCTCTCGCCTCTCTCTCTCTCTCTCGTCTCTCTCGTTCTCTCTCTCTCTCGTTCTCTCTCTCTCTCTCTCTCTGGTTCTCTCTCTCTCTCTCTCTCTCTCTCTCTCTCTCTCTCTCTCTCTCTCTCTCTCTCTCTCTCTCTCTCTCTCTCTCATAAAATAACAAGGCAGCAGTGTAACTTGATAACGTGTGGAGTTTCACTGACTCTCTCACCGTGCAGCCTCTGTAGCGTTCGCATTGCGCCGGTTTGTATCATGAACATCTGGTAAGCTTACCCTCTGCTTTACGGCTGGTTCACCTAGCGCTGTGAGCTCACCGACAAAAGCGTTCAAACATCAAATAAAAGCTGACACTTCCCTTCGCATGGCTGAGTTTCCCTCGTGAGACTGTGTTGTTTGTTCGGCTGTGAATGTAGGACTCTCGCATCTGGGGACAAGCATGTCTACTAATTATTGTATAGAATGTTAGGATAAGGTACACCACGCACATCCATGACCCCCCCCCCACACACACACACACACACACACACACACACACCTTCCCCCCCCCTCCCCTTTTTCCTCAATCTCTTTTGTCCCTCCCCTTCCAACTCTCTTTCTATTTCTTCACCCACACCCAAGAATACCGACTATCTCCTCACGTTGTTCCACATACATAAATAAAGAACTGTTGTTTAGAGCTCAGGGGACTGCAGTACTTCAACCAAGATTTGAAACTGGATATGTTAAAAGAATAAACGAAATCATGGTTAAAACAAGAGAGATGAATTGCCCCTTCTACTCACCTGTAACGAGCGTCACGATGGTCTTACCAGGATGACCAATCAAGTGAAATACCTAGTTTCCTGTTTGGATTTATTTACCATTTCTGCTTTCCCTGTTAGGATAGTAGGTCATAAGTACTATCATTATTCGGGAAGGCTGTTATTGACTCATTCTCTGATAGAAAGAAGCTCTCACTAACACGTTCACAATTAGGAAAGGCTGTCATTAACTCGTTCACCTTTGAGAAAGACTGCCATTAACTCGTTGCATGTTAGAAAAGGCAGCAATTGACATTTTCACAATTAGGAAAGGACATCATATGGTCTTTCTCAGCTACGAAAGGCTGTTATTAACTCTTTTCCTGTTAAGAAAGGCTGTCATTAACTCTTTTCCTGTTACGAAAGGTTGTCATTACTCTTTCACTGTGCAGAAACTGTCCTTAACTCTCTCCCTATTCGGAAATCTGTCATCAATTTATTTCACGATTAGGAAAAGCTGTCACATCCTCTGTCACTGTGAGGACAGGCTGCCATGAACTCTTTCGCTGTGAAGAAAGATAGTAATCGACTCTGTCCGTGTTCAGAAAGGCTGCCACAAACGTTCTCTGTGTAATGAAAAACCTGCAGCTAGCGGAATTTCCAGGTGAGATAACTTTCATGTGAGATAGAATTAATGTTGACAGATCCCCCGAGTCCACTGACGAACGATGGAGAGGTGAATCGGGTGGGGAAACCGTTGGGTTTGCTTTACCAAATGACGCCGAGTCTCGTCATCGTAGGCGTGGCAAAAATCGACGAAATCAATTTCCTTGGCTGAATTGATAATGTTTTGAGGAGCATAGGTGCACATAGCATTCCTTACATGGACAGAGTCAGTGACAGGCTTCCTTAAGAAAGAAGATCCTAACCACCAGCTTTGTGGCAGGGAATGAGTTAATGGCAAACTTTTTGTACCAAGAATAGAGTTAGTGACAGTGTTTCCTCGATCACGAAAGAGTTCAGGACATCTTTTTTTGTGCCAGGAAAAAGAGTTCATGGCGTCTTCTGCACTAAGGAAAGAGTTAATGATCGCTGTTTCTTTAACAAGAACGCCTTTATAACAGCAGTCTGTAAGATTTAATGACATCCTGTTCCGATGGGGAAATAATACATGACAGCTTTTTGTAGCAGGGAAAGGGGTCGTGACATCCTTGTGTAAAAGAGAAAAGATTCAGTGATAGCCTTTTGTAAGGCAGAAACAGTCAAATCAATACCTGACAGGGAAAAAGTTAAAGGCATTCTTTCAGATCGCGTTTATATCAGTCTTATGTAACAGGGAAAGTGATAACGACAAGGTGAAGTAGCAGGGAGGGGTGGGGGGTGGGGGAGGGGGCTGCTACCGAAGCTAATCCCCACGATTGTCGCAAATATAGTATTGGTGCATAAATGTCAGCACCTTATTACTTCCTTTGATGTCACAGAAAATGCACATACGTACTCACGCCCCCACACACGTTCACACTCACATGATGCGCGCATGTCCACCTGCTCAAACACGCGCAAGCATACATATACATTCTTTTATTGTCACTCTTTGTGAAAAGACCTTAAACTGACAGAATGAGGAAACGAACACACTTCACCACACACACACACACACACACACACACACACACACACACACACACACACACACACACACACACACACACACACACACACTTGTTTAATTTTACACTGTCTGCGAAAATAACAATTTAAAGTGGCAAAACAATCCTCTTCTCCCCCACCCCCACCCCTACACAGGCACGTACACACGTAGAAACGCACGTGCGCGCGCACACACACTCTTTCTCCTCTCTCTCTCTCTCTCTCTCTCTCTCTCTCTCTCTCTCTCTCTCTCTCTCTCCTTCTTACACACACACACACACACACACACACACTCACTCACGCACACACACACACACACACACACACACACACACACACACACACACACACACTCACTCACGCCACACACACACACACACACACACACACACACACATACACACACACGCGCGCGCATGCGCATGCACGCACGCATGTGCGCGCACACACACACACACACACACACACACAGCGCGCGCGCGCGCACACACACACACACACACACACACACAGAGAGAGAGAGAGAGAGAGAGAGAGAGAGAGAGTAGGAAATTCCTGATCCTGTTAATTAAATCATCACACCAAAGACGCCCTTTTCCTTTCTTCTTCCTGCTCCTCCTCCTCCTCCTCCTTGTCCTCCTCCTCCTCCTCCTCCTCCTCCTCCTCCTCCTCCTCTATCAAGCAGGCTGCGGGCAGACAGGGAGTTGATGCCCCTTTAGGCTCCAGGTCCCTGCAGGTCTTGGCCGTCAGTGTTGTGCTTCAAAGCTGTGTTGACTCAGGCGTGGAGGAATGTGTTTATCTGTCCATCGAGACGACAGCGTGCCATGGATAATGTGGCCGCATACCCTTGCGTGAAGCGAGATGCGAAAGGTCACTGTCGTACTCCATGTCTGTGTGTCTGCCCGTCTGTCTGTCTGTCTGGCTGGCTGTCTGGCTGGCTGACTGACTGGTTGGCTGGCTGTCTGGCTGGCTGGTTGGCTGGCTGGCTGGCTGGCTGGCTGTCTAGCTGGCTGCTGGCTGGCTGGCTGGCTGGCTCTCAACTTGTATGGAGGACTCGGTTTTTTTTTTTTAATTCGGACATTCTGAGGCTCTGTCATGAAGATGGTCAAGTAAATCAAGCCATCCACAAAGAAAGAAAGAAAGAAAGAAGAAAGAAAGAAAGAAAGAAAGAAAGAAGAGAAAGAAAGAGAGAAAGAGAGAAAGAAAGAAAGAAAGAAAGAAAGAGAGAAAGAAAAGAAAGAAAGAGAGAAAGAGAGAAAGAAAAAAGAAAAAGAAAGAGAGAAAGAAAGAAAGAAAGAAAGAGAGAAAGAAAGAAAGAAAGAAGAAAGAAGAGAGAAAGAAAGAAAGAAAGAAAGAAGAAAGAGAGAAAGAAAAGAAAGAAAGAAGAAAGAAAGGAGAAAGAAAGAGAGAAAGAGAAAGAAAGAAAGAAAAGAGAAAGAAAGAAAGAAAGAAAGGCTTTTTTTTTGTAAAGCGACTGGTATGAAGTGATGATGAACCACTACAGTGGTTGATATAATCAATCGATCATTAAATAGATTATTTTGATATTGACGACGACGACGACGATGATGATGAAAATGACGATGGTGGTCGTGGAAAAATATGAGAGAACTACTAAAAAAAACCATGTGAGAACTATCAAAACAATAGCGAACTATTAACATGCAAAAGGTAAAAAAAAAACCAATCTATAACTACAAACATAGGAAAACTATGCAAATAGGTAATAACTCAACCACACGAGAACTACAAAACCTATGCTTTTCTGAAACACAGAGAACGCGGTTAAAACAATAACGATTTAAAAGAAGAGAACCACTACCAGAATAGAATACTACAAACGAACGAACGAAAGATCGAACGAGCGCACGAAAATTGTTTAATAAAGGAAAAAGAATAAACACAACTGGTTTGTTCACATTCTTCGCCTCAGTAATGAAAACAAAAACAAAATTTAGGAAATACCTAAGCCGATCTACGGGGACACGAGGACTGCCAACATGATAGATAACTTTTAAAACACACGAGAAAAAAATGCGAAAATAAATGAATAATCAGAGAAATAAGAGAAAACGAGCACATTGATAAATCATCAGTAAAACACGGGAAGCCTAGAACGATGCTGAAACGTGGGAGAACTACTAACACAAGAAATAAGTACTGAAACGTGGGAGAACTACTAACACAAGAAATAAGTACTGACACGTCGGAGAACTAGCAACACAATACATAATTACTGAAACGTGGGAGAACTACAACACAATAGATAAGTATTGAAACGTGAGAGAACTACTAACACAATAGATAAATAATGGAATGTGGGAGGCTCATTGACACACTAAATAAGTACTGAAATGTGGGAGGACCACTAACACAATGGATAAGTACTGACACGTGGGAGAACAACTAACACAATAGATAAATACTGAAACGTGGGAGAATTACTAACACAATAGATAAATACTGAAACGTGGGAGAACTACTAAACACAATAATAAAATACTGAAACGTGGGAGAACCACTAACACAATAGATAATTACTAAAACGTGGGAGAGTTGTTCACGCAATAGACAACTACTTAAGAGTGGAAAACTTACTAATACATTAGATAAATACTGCAACGTGGGAGAACAACTGACACATTAGATAACTACTGACACGTAGGACAACTGCTAACACAAGCGATTAACCACGAAACTCGGGAGAACTAATTGAATACTAAGAAAGAACTTGCTTACACACACACACACACACACACACACACACACACACACACACACACACACACACACACACACACACACACACACACACGCACTACCACACACACACACACACACACACACACACACACACACACACACACACGCACACACACACGCACACACACACACACAATACACACACAACACACACACACACACACACACACACACACGCGCGCGCGCGCGCGTGCATACACACACAACACACACACACACACACACACACACACACACACACACACACACACACACACACACGACACCACACACCAACACACACACACACCACACACACAAACCACCACACACACACACACCACACACTCGCTACCTTAGGACGGGGAATCTTAAAACAAACTGAGAGCTGCTGAAACGCTGGGAGCTCAAAAACATGACAACAGGTGGAATATGAACACAAGGCAGATGACAGAAGACGTCTTTGTCACTGAACCACCAAATGTAGGAGAACATAAAAACAAAGGAAATCAGAAGTGCTAACAAAGCGAAAATGGTATTGTACGGTATTGTATGGTATTGTATCATATCAGATTGTTGCATTGTTGTATTGTATGGTATTGTATCATATCAGATTGTTGTGTGTGTGCAGGTGCGTGCACCCGCATGGGCGTGTGTGTGTGTGTGTGTGTGTGTGTGTGTGTGTGTGTGTGTGTGTGTGTGTGTGTGTGTGTGTATCCACGCGCATGTGAGCGCTTGTTAACGTGCATTCTATACACAGGACCTCAGTTTATGATTTGATCCGAAAGACTAGTACTTAGCCCACCACTGAAGTGTAACAGATGATGGAAGAAAATAAAAACAAAATAACATTCAAATACCAACAAGAAAGCAAGCAAGCGAGCAAGCGAGCAGTCAACCAGTGGCAGACATAGCAAAACAAGAGCACTGCAATACGATCTCATGCAAAATCCGAACTCTGGATTCCTGAATCTCTGGCTCCAAGAGAGTGCAAGCTTACCACCCTGCCCTTTTCCACCCGATGCCCAACGTTAAATCAATCCTTGCACAAGCAGGTGGCGTGGAAAGAGAAGGGAGAGAGGAGAGGAGAATGGGGAAGAATGGAGGGGTGCGGAGGGAGACAGTGGCATGTTGTGGTTAGGAGAAACATTTTATGCTCTCTCTCTCTCTCTCTCTCTCTCTCTCTCTCTCTCTCTCTCTCTCTCTCTCTTGAATAAATATCTGCATCTTCCCTCTCTCTCTCTCTCTCTCTCTCTCTCTGAATAATATCTCATCTCTCTCTCTCTCTCTCTCTCTTTGAATAATCTCTCTCTCTCTCTCTCTCTCTCTCTCTCTCTCTCTCTCTCTCTCTCTCTCTCTCTCTCTCTCTCTCTCTCTCTGTTCCCTTCTCTGAATTGAATTTGCTTGATACTCCTGTCGTGCATACAACAAAGCCCAGGTCGCAGATATTCCATTTCGGACCACTTTGTGCACGCTGTCTGGAGGGGATACTAGAGGACGGTGTCGGAATGCGTGTTACAGTCTCTGTGGCGTCGGTACTTGAAGAAAACAACAACAAAACGGAACAGAAATATGCGCAGGGAGATAACGATGTCACGCAAATGTGACACGAGCGAAAAACGTGAGCACGTGTGTATGAGTATGAGCGAGAAACTTGAGCACGTGTGTGAGTATGAG
>CM065742.1:44461587-44464087 GCA_033310375.1 Conus canariensis
AGGCCTAGCAGATCAGTGTCCACAATATCAGTGTTTTCAGTGCAACTGATCGATGTCTGCACAATCACTGTCCGCCGTATCACTGTTTTCAGTGTAACAAATCGCTGTCCACTGTATCAGTGCTCAGTGTAACAGATCGCTGTCCACTGTATCAGTGCTCAGTGTAACAGATCGCTGTCCACTGTATCAGTGCTCAGTGTAACAGATCGCTGTCCACTGTATCAGTGCTCAGTGTAACAGATCGCTGTCCACTGTATCAGTGTTCAGTGTAACAGATCGCTGTCCACTGCATTAGTGTTCAGTGTAACAGATCGCTGTCCACTGTATTAGTGTTCAGTGTAGCAGATCGCTGTCCACTGTATTAGTGTTCAGTGTAACAGATCGCTGTCCACTGTATTAGTGTTCGTGTTCAGTGTAACAGATCGCTGTCCACTGTATTAGTGTTCAGTGTTCAGTGTAACAGATCGCTGTCCACTGTATTAGTGTTCAGTGTAACAGATCGCTGTCCACTGTATCAGTGTCAGTGTACAGATCGCTGTCCACTGTATCAGTGTCAGTGTAACAGATCGCTGTCCACTGTATCAGTGTCAGTGTAACAGATCGCTGTCCACTGTATCAGTGTTTTCAGTGTAACAGATCGCTGTCCACTGTATTAGTGTTCAGTGTAACAGATCGCTGTCCACTGTATTAGTGTTCAGTGTACAGATCGCTGTCCACTGTATAGTGTTCATGTCAGTGTAACAGATCGCTGTCCACTGTATCAGTGTTTTCAGTGTAACAGATCGCTGTCCACTGTATCAGTGTTCAGTGTAACAGATCGCTGTCCACTGTATCAGTGTTCAGTGTATACAGATCGCTGTCCACTGTATCAGTGTTTCAGTGTAACAGATCGCTGTCCACTGTATCAGTGTTTCAGTGTAACAGATCGCTGTCACTGTATCAGTGTTTTCAGTGTAACAGATCGCTGTCCACTGTATCAGTGTTTCAGTGTAACAGATCGCTGTCACTGTATCAGTGTTCAGTGTAACAGATCGCTGTCTACTGTATCAGTGTTTTCAGTGTAACAGATCGCTGTCCACTGTATCAGTGTTTTCAGTGTAACAGATCGCTGTCTACTGTATCAGTGTTCAGTGTAACAGATCGCTGTCTACTGTATCAGTGTTTCAGTGTAACAGATCGCTGTCTACTGTATCAGTGTTCAGTGTAACAGATCGCTGTCCACTGTATCAGTGTTCAGTGTAACAGATCGCTGTCTACTGTATCAGTGTTCAGTGTAACAGATCAGATAGGTGACAACTGTATGCAGGTCAGTGTAAATGAATAGTGTATACTTAATCAATTGTATTTAAGTGTAAACGTCGTGTCCTGTTCAGTGTTAGTGTAAGTGTGTCTTGTTAGTGTTGTGTAGTGTGTGTACTGTATCGTGTGTGTGTACAGAAAGATAGAGTGGGACAGACCCACTTGTGCAGGGCGACTGTAATGTAGTGTTTACTTATTTCAATCTTGTAAGTGTTACAGAAGAACGTCGCGGGTGGTGTGTGTGTGTGTGTGTGTGTGTGTGTGTGTGTGTGTGTGTGTGTGTGTGTGTGTGTGTGTTTGAATACAACCACGGGTTAATCTGGCAATAAATTGGTTTCAGTCAGTCAGTGTGTGTTTGCACTAAACGTATGTCAGTGTATTGATTGTTCCCAAATCATTTCATGTTAACCCCATTTCTAACTCTCTCTGTTACTCAGAGCACAAGAACGTCCAAGCGCATCTGCTGATGTAATTACTGTACTGCATTGTACATACTGTACTGCACTGTAGTGTAACTATTGTAAATACTGTACTGCATTGCACTGTGTGGTACTGTAAATACTGTACTGCATTGTACTGTATAGTATTGTAAGTACTGTACTGCATTATACTGTATAGTATTGTAAATACTGTACTGAATTGTACTTGTATAGTATTGTAAATACAGTACTGTATTGTACTGTATAGTATTGTAAATACTGTTCTGCATTGTACTGTATAGTATTGTAAGTACTATACTGCATTGTACTGTATAGTACTGTAAATACTGTACTGCATTGTACTGTATAGTACTGTAAATACTGTACTGCACTTACTGTATAGTATTGTACATACTGTACGCATTGTACTGTACAGTATTGTACATATTGTACTGCATTGTACTGTATAGTGTTGTACATATTGTACTGCATTGTACTGTACGGTATCGTACATACTGTACTACATTGTACTGTATAGTGTTGTAAATACTGTACTGCATTGTACTGTACAGTAATGTACATACTGTACAGCATTGTACTGTTTATAGTATTGTACATACTGTACTGCATTGTACTGTTATAGTATGTACATACTGTACTGCATTGTACTGTATAGTATTGTACATACTGCACTGCATTGTACTGTTATAGTATTGTACATAATGTACTTCATTGTACTGTACAGTATTGTACATACTGTACTGCGTTGTACTGTATAGTAT
>CM065742.1:44466587-44481587 GCA_033310375.1 Conus canariensis
ATCTCAGTTTATTTCAAAATTACAACGTGTAGAAGACCATATCAGTGTACAGTGTGAACAACTGCAATGTCAATTTGCTGATCTTCAAAACTTTGTTTCTACTTTGCAGTCCTCCTTAAAGAACACTGAATTGCAGGTTAACAATGTGAAGAAACATCAGCGTTACCTAGACAGCCGACTTAGACGGCTTGAAGATGAAGTTGAAAGGCAAGAGAGATATTCCAGGAGATGCAATCTACTGTTATATGGCATGCCTGAAGAGAGAGGGGAGACTTACGAAAAGTGCCTAGAGAGAGTGATCCAGTCCTGAACCAGCATTTCCCACAGAAACCGTGGTCTGAGGATGATGTCGACAGAGCACATCGCCTTGGTTCACTGCCTGCTGTCTCTAGCAGACCACGCCCAGTAATCGTGAAGTTTCTCAGGTGGAGAGACTACATGATCATAATGAAGGACAGAGAAGGGAAAGATCAAATGCGGGCCTCTGAAGGGATACGAGTGGCAGCAGACCTGACCAGACAGCAGAGGGATACCATGGCGCAGTATCAGCAGGAAGGGAAGCACGCCTACTACTCCAAGGGCAAGCTGGTGGTGACGGAATCCAGGAGACGACATGAAAATGGCAGCAGCTACCGTGACAGCAGGCCCCACCCCAGTCTTTGTCCCCCTGATGGCGATCCCTGCTTTCTGTCCTGTTTTCCCACACTGTCCCAGACCCACACTGACACTCGTGCTGCCATACAGGGCCAAGACCCCCCAGTGCTGTATCCTGGGCAAACTGAGGATGCTGATGATGTCAGTGTCGTGGATGACCTGGCAGTGGAGCGGGGTCCAGACGAGGGTCAGCGCCAGGACAGCACGGACACGGCCAATGCTTGGAGTGCAGAACGCGAGGGTGAGCAGCCAGGTGACGGGCAGGGAAGCAGCAGCCAGCGGCAGTCGCCATCCTTGCTGGGCTTTGGTCGGGGCTCTCCTGTCAGCACCCCTACCACGCAGCCATCCAGTGCATCAAAGTCACAGCGTGATGGTGGTGGAGGGAGGGGGCGAGGGAAGTCACATGCTGGCAGTGAAAGACGTTCGGTGAGTAGACAACCGTCAGCAGCCACTCCAGTACATACTAGGCAGCAATCATTACGCTCTGACGGTACTACCTCCGCGCAAGGTAAACTGCCCACAGACTGGTGTCAGAACCCGTCAACAAAAGGCACAGCCAAATCAGGGAAAGGGGGTCCAAAGAAATAACGGTCAGGCCACAGCCCTTGTTTTGATTCTGATGATAGTTCGATAAGTCTGGCTTATTCCGGCGATGTTTCTGAACACTCAAATAATGTTAGTTTTGCTTCTGTTAATATTGCTTTAAATGCGATAAACAGTAACGTTGCTGAACTGAAGACAGATATTGTTGATACTGGTCTTGTTAACCAGACTCATGCGAATGTCCATGTTGATAACACCAAAGCATCTCTTTCCATTGTGTCGCTGAATGTAGAAGGCATATGGAGCGTTACAAATCAACTTGATCTGTCTTATTTTGTTATGAAATATGATTTCGCGTTGCTGGTTGAAACCTTTTCCCAGACATTTCCAGATTCTTTAACCCCTTCTCATGTTGCATATGTCTCTCCTGGGGTCAAACTGTCAGACAGTACTCACAGTCGTCTTTCAGGCGGGGTCGTGTTTCTAGTCAGAAAAACTTTGACTGAATATGTGACTAGAATTGAATGTGAACTCGACAATATTATTGTGCTAAAGATTTCCCAAAAGCTTGTTGGAACAATGACTGATTGCTTATTAATTGGTGCTTATATACCCCCGAGCATTCAATGTATTATGAAGAAACAGATATTTATAATAATAATAATAATAATAATGTATAATACTTATATAGCGCATTTCTTGTTACACAACTCAATGCGCTTACATCCACCATTTGCACTTATTCATCAACACTCGTTTACACAACGGGCTGCCTACCTGGGTAGTGCCGACTGAAGAGCTGCCAGCTGGCGCTTCATTCAGTCGTTTCCCGTGTCATCCAGTCAATATCGTTCACTCAGTTTCTTTACTTCCTTCATCTCTTTTTTTCCATTTCTTACGCAGGGTGCATGCTGTGTGTAACGTGTCATCCATACCAACGGCCAAACTGGCCTACTCTTCCGAAAGTTGGTGATGGGATTTTACGTGTGTGCAAGATATTATGCGTGCGTTCACACACGGAACCTCGGTTTATAGTCTCATTCGAAGGACTGTATGGGAAATGGAGTCAGAATAATGTTAATCCGGGGAAAAATCCCCTGTACCGAAACGCCCCGGCAGAGATTCGAACCGCAACCCGTGATCACCAAGATTACGAGTCAGGCGCTCTACAACTGAGCTATTCCGGCCATGCTAGAAGACTGTTTGCTTGATCTTGCTAGAGAGTATGATAGTGCTCCCGTTATAATCTGTGGAGATTTAAATTCAAGAACCGGTTCACTCAGTGTTAAAGCTGTTGACATACATGATTCTTTTTATGATGTGCGGGAATCTATTGACAGTAATGATTTAAAAGAACCCCCTGATAAAGTGCGTCTGTCAACGGACAATGTAGTTAATTCTTTTGGTCGCTATCTGTTATCTGTGTGTGAACTGTACGAACTGTGCATTTTAAATGGACTTGTGTCCCGGACTTTCTCGGGAGATTTCACATATGTATCAACGAATGGAAGCAGTGTTATAGACTATTTTTTGGTTTCCAACTCCTTAGTAAATATGTGTAAATGTTTTAATGTTATACCTATGGTTGAAACAAAACACGCTGCCATTGAATTGTCTCTCAATCGTCATAATGTTTTATATTCCGAACAAAACATTGATCGTGAAACCTTTTCTATTACAAAATACACATGGAATGATGATCAGCATGTTGCTTACCATGACCTTATGTGCAGTGTCGAGGTGAGAGCTATCTTGGATGAAGCCATGTTACTTATTGAAAATGATATAAATTTGGCGCTTGCTAAATTTAATGAGTGTTTTGTTTATGCAGGAAATTGCATGAAGAAAACTAAATGTATTGGATGTGAAAAGATGAAAATATGGTTTGACTTGGAATGTAGGCAGAGTAGAACTCTCTTGCGCCGGCATCGGCGCCAACTTGGCAAAAGCCACATTGATGCTAAAAGTCTAGCTTACTCTGAAAAAAGAAAACAGTATAAAGAGTTATTAGAATCGAAAAAGAAACTGCATAAAGAAAAGATTGTGCGCTCAATACAGGATAATTTAAATGATGCAAGAAAATTTTGGGATACCATTCGTTCTGTGAAATCTAGGACTGGTGTGCAAAATACGACAACAAAAAATGAATGGTTTCATCATTTTGATAATGTGTTTAATTCTGTGCCAGACACTGTTGCAAATGCAGTTGGTGATATTGATGTTCCTTGTGATGATGGCGATAATTACACACTTAACAGTGACGACGATTCAGTTCCTCTTGATAACACGCGTACCATCGAATGTGATATGCTCAATGAATCAATAACAGCAGAAGAAATTCGAGCTGCTGTGCAAGTACTTAAATCTCGGAAGGCACCCGGCCCGGATGGACTCATTGGGGAATTTTACAAAAATAGCATTGAGCAAATATTGCCTTTCCTTGTTAAATTTTTTAACTATCTCTTTGATCATGGGCTTTTTCCTGACGAGTGGTCATTGTCCATTATTCAACCTCTGCACAAAAAGGGCGATTTGAATGTTCCAGATAATTATAGAGGCATTTCTCTTCTCAGTATCTGTAGTAAGGTGTATAGTTTTGTATTGAATAAACGCATTTCCAAACTGGATTACGACAAGGGAATTGTTGGTGAAGAGCAAGCTGGATTCAGGAAGGGTTACTGTACAGCAGATCACATATTCACTCTCTATGCTATGGTACAAAAGCAGCTTGTGAGACACAGGAAATTGTATGTAGCATTTATAGATTTCCGTAAAGCTTTTGATACTGTGTGCAGAGAAAAGATGTGGATTATCTTGCATAAAAACGGCCTACAAGGCAAGATACTCAGTGCATTAAAATCGATGTATAATGTTGTCAAAGCAAGGGTGCGTGTTGGTGGTGAATTAACAGAGCTTTTTTGTGCCCTCGAGGCTTGAAACAGGGGGAGGTTTGCTCACCTGTGCTTTTTTCGCTCTTTATAAATGAGCTGACGAAAGAAGTGCTTGAATCTGGTCGCCATGGCGTTCAGTTGACGCCAGATCTTATTCAAATACTAATCCTCCTATTTGCTGATGATGTTGCACTAATATCTGATAGTGTTACTGGTCTTCAGACGCAGCTGAATATTTTGTCTGATGTAGCTAAACGTCTTGATCTCATTGTAAATATGGAAAAATCGAACATTGTAATTTTTCGGAATGGGGGATACCATGCCTTAAGGGAAAGACGGTTTTTTGATGATAACGAGTTAGAAATTGTGAATATGTACAAATACCTTGGCATTCACTTGTCAACAAGATTAAGTTTTGTGTATACGATGTCTGATCTGCGCAGACAGGGCCAAGAAAGGAATTACAGCAATCATAAGAACGATGTGGTCAACTGGCGAGCATTCTCCTGCCTTCTTTTTTTTAAACTTTACGATTGTCAGATTCAACCCATTTTAACATATGGAGCTGAAATCTGGGGCTTGACGCAAAATCAAGAACAGATAGAAAGAATCCATTTGTTTGTCTGAAACGATTTCTGGGTGTGAATATAAAATCGCCGAAGCATGTTATTTATGGAGAAACAGGCAGGTATCCTTTGTATATATTAACGTTTGTCAAATGTGTAAAGTTTTGGTTACGTCTTGTACAGATGGACAATGATCGATATCCTAAAAAGGCCTATGAAATGCTTTTAAATTTGCAACGTCAAAATTATGAAACGTGGGCATGTAAAGTTAGAAATGTACTGTATAAGTTTGGTTTTGGGGAAGTTTGGGAAGCTCAAGGGGTTGGTAACGTTAACATCTTCCTAGCATGCTTAAGGAAAGGCTTATAGATTGTTTTAAGCAGGACTGGCATGCGTCTTTGGAGTCGCATACATTTTATAACGTGTATGCTTCTTTCAAGCAGTCCTTTTCAATAAGTCTACATTTATGTGAGATCAGTTACATCAAGAAGCGTAATGTATATTCGAGATTTAGAATTGGAATGTCTCCATTGAAATGTCATTTTTTGATGTTTAGACCCTACCTGAACAGTGATGTGAATTGTCCATTTTGTCCCAATGTTCCAGAAACTGAACTCCATTTTTTGTTTGTTTGGCACCAGTATGAAAACCTTAGACAAGAATTGTTGCCTAGAAAGTTTTATAGACAGCCTTCCATGTTCAAATTTTCGTTGTTGCTTGCGAATACGAACAAACGCATTATGGAAAGGCTGTCCCTCTTCATATTCAAAGCTTTAAGGTTAAGACATGAGAGTATGAATGTGATTTGATTTGTGATTATTGATTCTGAATATTCACTCCATTGTATGGGCAAATGGCCTGATCAATTAAAACATTCCGACTCCGACTCTCTCTCTCTCTCTCTCTCTCTCTCTCTCTCTCTCTCTCTCTCTCTCTCTCTCTCTCTCTCTCTCTCAATCCTGAGGCTTAGCTGTGATCTCTCTCTGTTCTCTCTGTGTCTCTGTCTCTCTGTCTCTGTCTCTGTCTTCTGCTTCTGTCTCTCTCTCTTCTCTCTCCTCTCTCTCTCTCTCTCTCTCTCTCTCTCTCTCTCTCTCTCTTCTCTTTGAAAATGCGTATGAACTTCTCCTTCAAAAGCAGAACACCCCTCCTCCCTGCTACTTCTCCTGTCAGTAGCACTTTCCCTGTCATCAGCACTTTCCCTGTCATCAGCACTTTCCCTGTCATCAGCACTTTCCCTGTCATCAGCACTTTTCCCTGTCATTGGCACTTTCCCTGTCATCAGCACTTTCCCTGTCAGTAGCACTTTCCCTGTCATCAGCACTTTCCCCTGTCATTAGCACTTTCCCTGTCATCAGCACTTTCCCTGTCAGTAGCACTTTCCCTGTCATCAGCACTTTCCCTGTCATTAGCACTTTCCCTGTCATCAGCACTTTCCCTGTCATTAGCACTTTCCCTGTCATCAGCACTTTCCCTGTCAGTTCATAGCACTTTCCCTGTCATCAGCACTTTCCCTGTCATAGCACTTTCCCTGTCATCAGCACTTTCCCTGTCATTAGCACTTTCCCTGTCATCAGCACTTTCCCTGTCATTGGCACTTTCCCTGTCATCAGCACTTTCCCTGTATTAGCACTTTCCCTGTCATCAGCACTTTCCCTGTCATCAGCACTTTCCCTGTCATCAGCACTTTCCCTGTCATTAGCACTTTCCCTGTCATCAGCACTTTCCCTGTCATTGGCACTTTCCCTGTCAGTAGCATTTCCCTGTCATCAGCACTTTCCCTGTCAGTAGCACTTTCCCTGTCATTAGCACTTTCCCTGTCATCAGCACTTTCCCTGTCATTAGCACTTTCCCTGTCATCAGCACTTTCCCTGTCATTAGCACTTTCCCTGTCATTAGCACTTTCCCTGTCATCAGCACTTTCCCTGTCATCAGCACTTTCCCTGTCATAGCACTTTCCCTGTCATTGCACTTTCCCTGTCATTGGCACTTTCCCTGTCATTAGCACTTTCCCTGTCATTAGCACTTTCCCTGTCATCAGCACTTTCCCTGTCATTGCACTTCCCTGTCATTGCACTTTCCCTGTCATTAGCACTTTCCTGTCATCAGCCTTTCCCTGTCATAGCACTTTCCCTGTCATAGCACTTTCCTGTCATCGACACTTTCCCTGTCATCAGCACTTTCCCTGTCATCAGCACTTTTCCTGTCAGTAGCACTTTCCCTGTCAGTAGCACTTTCCCTGTCAGAAGCACTTTCCCTGTTGCCAAAGAATGATAGAAATCGATCCCTTTGACGAACGAATGCCTTTAACCTTTTCCCTATCATAAATTGATTTTACTGTTTCTCCCTTACAAAAGAATATTCAATCTTTCGTCTAAAACAAAGTGATGTCATTAACTCTTTTCCTGCAACAAAATATATTCCTTTATTATTTCCCCTTTAGAACAGGATGTCATTAAATCTTACATGACTACAGACTGCTGTCATGAACGCATTCTTGTTAAAGAAAAGGAACGTTTCCTTATTGCGAAAGATGCCGTTAATTCGTTTTCCTGGTACCAAAGGATGTCCTTAACTCTTTCTTGTTTAGGGAAATATTGTCACTAACTCTTTTCTTGCTACAAAAGGTTGCCTTTAACTCTTTCCCCGCCACAAAGGCTGTCATTAACTTTTTGTTTCTTAAGGAAGGCTGTCACAGACTCTGTCAATGTAAGGACTGTTATGTGCACATATGCTCCTCAATCCTTTACCAGTCCAGCCAAGGAAACTGACTCCGTCAACATTTGACATATTTACGATGACGACACTCGACGTCATCTGGTGAAGCAAACCCATCAGCCCCCCCCCCCCCTCCCCTCCCCTCCCCGCCCTATCCACCACTCCACCCTTCTCCTCGTCGGTAGGCTTTGGGGATCTGTCAGCATTGATTCTACCTCACGTGGAAATGCTCTCACCTGGACATTCTGCTAGCAACTGGCTTTTCATTACACAGAGAACGTTTGTGGCAGCCTTTCTGAACAAAGACAGAGTTGATTCAAATCTTTTTTAACAGGGAAAGAGTTCATGACAGCCTGTCCTGAGAGAGACAGGGTTAATGACAGCTTTTCCTTACAGTGAACGAATTAATGACAGATTTCCGAAAAAGGGAAGCGTTCATGACCGTTTCTGGACAGTGAAAGAGTAACTACAGCTTTTCATAACAGGAAAAAAGTTAATGACAGCCTTTCTTAACTAAGAAAGAATTAATGACAGCCTTTCGTAACAGAGAAAGACCACGTACCAGCCTTTCCTAATTGTGAAAATGTCAATGTCTGCCTTTTCTAACATGCAAAGAGTTGACGACAGTCTTTCCCAGCAGGGAAAGAGTCAGTGACAGTCTTTCCTAATTGTGAAAGTGTCATTGTCAGCTTTTTTTTTCTGACAGATAAAGAGTTAATGACAGCTTTTCCAAGTACCGACAGTATTTATAACAGCCTTTCCTAACGTAGAAAGCATTAACGGTAGCCTTTCTCAACAGGGAAATGGTTATTTTACACTTGACTGGCCATCCTGATAAGACCATCGTGACTTGTTGCAGATGAATTGAATGGGCAATATATCTCTCACGTTTAACCATGATTGCGTTTATTCTTTAAACATATCCAGTTTTAAACCTTGATTTTAGCATTGCAGTCCTCTGAGCTTGAAACACCAGTTCTTGAGTTTTAAACCTTGATTTTAGCATTGCAGTCCTCTGAGCTTGAAACACCAGTTCTTGCTTTATGATGGGACAATGTGAGGAAATAGTCGGCATCGTTATTCTTCAGTGTGGGTGATGCAGGAGAAGGGGAGTTGCAGGGGGTGGGAGAGGTAGAGGAAAGGGAGAGGGAGCGTGGGTGTGCTGCGATGTTCATAATCCCCGCATTTTCTGGAACAGTTAGTAGACATGCTTCTCGTCAAATGACACAGTCCTACATTCACAGCCAAACAAACAACACAGTCTCACGAGGCGGCATCGGCCATGCGAAAGGAAGTGTCAGCGTTTGTTTGATGTTTGAACGCCTTTTGTTGGTGAGCTCACAGCACTACGTGAACCAGCCGTAAAGCAGAGGGTAAGCTTACCAGATGTGTATGATACAAACCGGCACAATGCGAACGCTCAAGAGGCTGCACGGTGAGAGAGTCAGTGAACCTCCACACGTTGTCAAGTTACACTGCTGCCTTGTTATTTTGAGAGAGAGAGAGAGAGAGAGAGAGAGAGAGAGAGAGAGAGAGAGAGAGAGAGAGAGAGAGTTTCAAAAAAGTATGTGAAAAGATACAAATCTTTGTTTTCCTCATGGATGAATTCAATGTATAACTTCTTTGTAACCACCACCACTACTCCCTTACCACCCCACCACCCTTCCAATTTCCACTGCCACTATCACCCCATTACCCCTCCATCCCCATCCCCACCCACAATGTTAGAAATGAAAGAAGTGGCGGTGACAGAGTATCCCATTTCACCTCAAGCACGATGGACCTATAGTCGAGAGCCAACGTTCACTCCCACAGTCGACAAGACATCGTGAATCATTACACCTCTGATCCCGTGATGGTGAAGACACAATGACAGCAGCAAGGGGAATGAACCAGCCCGGCTTTGAAGGCTCACAAGGTGGATTGGACTGGAACAACAGAGAGAGAGAGAGAGAGAGAGAGAGAGAGAGAGAGAGAAGGCTCACAAGGTAGACTGGACTGGAATAACAGAGAGAGAGAGAGAGAGAGATGGATATCTGGCTACCTTTTAAAACTTTGAAGGGGTGCTGTAGGGGCAACATAGGATCCATGGTAAGGAAGGCCTTGGTACGGGTATCCTGTGGCACAGACATCTCCGTGGTACAGAAATCCCATGGTACCAGAATTTGTATGATACAAGAGTTCCATGGTACAGGAATTTTATAGTACAGGTGTTCCATGATCCAGAAATTCTCTGGTACAGGAATTTATAGTACAGGAGTTCTATGATCCAGAAATTCTCTGGTACAGGAATTTTATAGTACAGGAGTTCTGTGATCCAGAAATTCTCTGGTACAGGAAATTTATAGTACAGGAGTTCTATGATCCAGAAATTCTCTGGTACAGGAATTTTATAGTACAGGAGTTCTATGATCCAGAAATTCTCTGGTACAGGAATTTATGGTACATGAGTTCCATGGTACAGGAATTCTTGGTACAGGAGGAGTTTTGTGGGATAATAATTCTATGGTACAGGAATTCTGTGGTACTGGAGTTCCATGGTACAGGAATTCTATGGTACAGGAATATTTGTGGTAAAGGAATTCTACGGTTGAAGTTTCTAAAAAAATTGATGGTACGGGAATTCGTGATAGACAGGTTCCATGGTACAGGAATTCTGTGGTACAGGTATTCTATAACACAAGAGTTCCATG
Source organism: Conus canariensis (assembly GCA_033310375.1). Classification (NCBI taxonomy): domain Eukaryota; kingdom Metazoa; phylum Mollusca; class Gastropoda; order Neogastropoda; family Conidae; genus Conus; species Conus canariensis. Next base: position 44,476,650 of record CM065742.1, read on the forward strand.
GTACAGGAATTCCATGTATAGGAGTTCTTGTTACAGAAATGTTATGGTATAGGAGGTCTATGGTACATGAATTCTATGGTACAGGAATTTTTGTGGTAAAGGAATTCTATGGTTGAAGTTTCACAAAAAGAAGAATTGATGGCACAGGAATTCGTGGTAGAAAGGTTCCATGGTACAGGAATTCTATGGTAAAAGAATACTGCAGTATAGAGGTTCCATAAAAGATTTCGTAAGTACAGTGGTTCCTGGTACAGGAGTTCTTAATTATAACGGTTCCCTTGTACTGGAATTTTGTTGAACAAGATTTCTGTAGTACAGGAGTCCTGTAATACTGCAGTTCCATGACATATGTCTGTAATACCTGAGTTCTAACAGACAGGGAGTTCTTCGGTACTTGAATTCTACAGTACAGAAATTCTATGGTGCATAAGCTCCTACGGTTCAGGGGTTCTGCGATGTAGGATTCTATAGTTTAAGAGTTCTGTAATACTGGAGTTCTATGATACAGGAATTATGAGGTATATGAATTCTGTGGCGTAGGAATTCTTAGATACAGAAGTTTTGTGGCACTGGAACTCTATGATACAGGATATCTGTAGTACGGGAGTTCTGATGTACCAGAGATTTGTAACACAGGAATGATGTTATTCAGGAGTTCTGTTGTACAGGGATTCCGTAAAGGAAAGGCGTTTGGGGATGACCACATCGACTTCATAATAAAAAAAAAAAGTGAGCTGGGTTTGTGAAACCAATTACAGATAGATGCTCGCAGCACGGTTCAATTTTTGTGGCATTCGTCTGGTAGCTGTGTTTACCGTACTTTCAGTCTTGCCAAACATCCGCCCCCAATACCTTGGCCACGACTTTTTTTTCTCTTTTTCTTTTTAATATTGTGACAGCTAATCGCTACTATTCACCCTTACCCCTCCTTCCCCCTTCTCTCTCTCTCTCTCTCTCTCTCTCTCTTCTCTCTCTCTCTCTCTCTCTCTCTCTCTCTCCGTTTGGCTTTTTTCCCTGATCTCAGGTGATGTGACATTGATGAGGTATCTTCAAACGCTCGGCATCTTTGCTCGAACTATCTTACATCCGATACTGATCATTTCCACAGGACGTTTGTGACCAGCTATCTCACCTCCGATACCCATCATCTCCACAGGACGTTTGTGACTCTCGCTGATCACGCTTTGAGGGCTAGGATCTATTGCCGAAAGTATCTTTGTGGTACGGATCTTCGTCCCCCACGTGGAAACGTAACCTTTCTATCCATCAGTACCCCTACCCATCAACCGTAACCCCTCCCCCCCCACCACCACCCCCACCACCACCCCTCTTCCCACCTCTCCTCCCAGCAGATGGGTTCACTGGAAAACTAAGGAAGCCTTTCTTTCTCTTAAAAGATACTGGGTCGTTGAAAACGTTCTATAAGGCGACGTTCGCCCAAGACTAGCACCTCTTCCCACCTCCCCTTCCTCCACCAACACTGCCCTTCCCACTGACTCTCTCATACCCTATTTTTCCTTTGATTTGTCAAGCGAAACGATGTGCGCGCGCGCGCGCGCGCGCGTGTGTGTGTGTGTGTGTGTGTGTGTGTGTGTGTGTGTGTGTGTGTGCGTGTGTGCGCGCGCGCGCGCGCTTGAGAAGTGGAGATCTGGTGGTACTATGCTCTACAATGGGATGGGAGGGTGTTTGTACGAACATGCTTGAACACGTGCGCCGGATCATCTTCTTCTTCGTTGGCCTCGTTAGATGATGCATTCACCGTCCAGGATGGACACGACTGTCCTCTTCCTGTCCTTGGGACACTGCTGTCCTCGTCCCGTCCTTGGGACACTGCTGTCCTCTTCCTGTCCTTGGGACACTGCTGTCCTCTTCCTGTCCTAGGGACACTGCTGTCCTCTTCCTGTCCTTGGGACACTACTGTCCTCTTCCTGTCCGTGGGACACTACTGTCCTCCTCCTGTCCTTGGGACACTACTGTCCTCTTCCTGTCCTTGGGACACTGCTGTCCTCTTCCTGTCCTTGGGACACTGCTGTCCTCTTCCTGTCCTTGGGACACTACTGTCCTCTTCCTGTCCTTGGGACACCGCTGTCCTCTTCCTGTCCTTGGGACACTGCTGTCCTCTTCCTGTCCTTGAGACACTACTGTCCTCTTCCTGACCTTGGGACACTTCTGTCCTCTTCCTGACCTTGGGACACTTCTGTCCTCTTCCTGACCTTGGGACACTACTGTCCTCTTCCTGTCCTTGGGACACTGCTGTCCTCTTCCTGTCCTTGGGACACTGCTGTCCTCTTCCTGTCCTTGGGACACTGCTGTCCTCCTCCTGTCCTTGAGACACTACTGTCCTCTTCCTGTCCTTCATGGCGCTGTCCAGCCTGACGTCTGGCATGGTTGGTGTTGGCCAGAGCCTGCCCCTTGCAGCAGCATGCTGTGAAGAGCTGTGGAAGATGCGGTCTGCTGTCTCTGACCACAGGGACACTGTGGAAGATGTGCTTTGCTGTCTCTAACCACAGGGACACTGTGGAAGATGTGTTCTGCTGTCTCTGACCACAGGGACACTGTGGAAGATGTGCTTTGCTGTCTCTGACCACAGGGACACTGTGGAAGATGTGCTTTGCTGTCTCTGACCACAGGGACACTGTGGAAGATGTGCTCTGCTGTCTCTGACCACAGGGACACTGTGGAACATGTGCTCTGCTGTCTCTGACCACAGGGACACTGTGGAAGATGTGCTCTGCTGTCTCTGACCACAGGGACACTGTGGAAGATGTGCTCTGCTGTCTCTGACCACAGGGACACTGTGGAAGATGTGCTCTGCTGTCTCTGACCACAGGGACACTGTGGAAGATGTGCTCTGCTGTCTCTGACCACAGGGACACTGTGGAAGATGTGCTCTGCTATCACAGGTGTCTGACCACAGGGACACTGTGGAAGATGTGCTTTGCTGTCTCTGACCACAGGGACACCGTGGAAGATGTGCTCTGCTGGTCTCTGACCACAGGGACACTGTGGAAGATGTGCTCTGCTGTCTCTGACCACAGGGACACCGTGGAAGATGTGCTCTGCTGTCACAGGTGTCTGACCACAGGGACACTGTGGAAGATGTGCTCTGCTGTCTCTGACCACAGGGACACTGTGGAACATGTGCTCTGCTGTCTCTGACCACAGGGACACTGTGGAAGATGTGCTCTGCTGTCTCTGACCACAGGGACACTGTGGAAGATGTGCTCTGCTGTCTCTGACCACAGGGACATTTAGTGGATGTGCTCTGCTGTGTCTTCCTGACCACAGGGACCTGTGGAAGATGTGCTCTGCTGTGTCTGACCACAGGGACGCTGTGGAAGATGTGCTCTGCTGTCTCTGACCACAGGGACACTGTGGAAGATGTACTCTGCTATCACAGGTGTCTGACCACAGGGACACTGTGGAAGATGTGCTCTGCTGTCTCTGACCACAGGGACACTGTGGAAGATGTGCTCTGCTGTCTCTGACCACAGGGACACTGTGGAAGATGTGCTCTGCTGTCTCTGACCACAGGGACACTGTGGAAGATGTGCTCTGCTGTCTCTGACCACAGGGACGCTGTGGAAGATGTGCTCTGCTGTCTTTGACCACAGGGACGCTGTGGAAGATGTGCTCTGCTGTCTCTGACCACAGGGACACTGTGGAAGATGTGTCTGCTGTCATAGGTCACTGACCACAGGGACACTGTGGAAGATGTGCTCTGTTGTCTCTAACCACAGGGACACTGTGGAAGATGTGCTCTGCTGTCTCTGACCACAGGGACACTGTGGAAGATGTGCTCTGCTGTCTCTGACCACAGGGACGCTGTGGAAGATGTGCTTTGCTGTTTCTGACCACAGGGACACTGTGGAAGATGTGCTCTGCTGTCTCTGACCACAGGGACACTGTGGAAGATGTGTCTGCTGTCATAGGTCACTGACCACAGGGACACTGTGGAAGATGTGTCTGCTGTCATAGGTCACTGACCACAGGGACACTGTGGAAGATGTGCTCTGCTGTCTCTGACCACAGGAACACTGTGGAAGATGTGTCTGCTGTCATAGGTCACTGACCACAGGGACACTGTGGAAGATGTGTCTGCTGTCACAGGTCACTGACCACAGGGACACTCCAGTCTTGAATGAGGCAGGCCACAGGAAACAGTAAGCAAGACGGTGGGGGTGGGGGGGGGGGGGGAATAGGAGGATGGAGACCCTACCTATGAAAAAAAAATAAATTTTTAAACATGAAAAAAATAAGAAAAAGAATAAAAGAAAAAGTGGACGTTAGAGGACTAAATAAAAAAGAAAAGAAAAGAAAAACAGTAAGCAGCCAATCAGTGGTGAAACTATGAAGTGGTTTCACATCAACAAGAAGTAGAGAAATGAACAAACACAAATTAGCATTAATTTAGGACTGGTAAATGAAGTAATCTGAAATGAGGCAGGCAACTGTAAACAGTCAGTAACGAATCAGTAGCATAACTCTTACCCCCATGGTCAAATTATTACACACACGCCCATAATACTAAACGATTGCTGCTTACTACTACAAATTGTCTACTAGAATTGCCAACACAGAGCAATCAAGAAGACATCCCACCAAAAAAATGTTCCAAGCTTGCCCATATACTTCGTATCTGGCACACCAACACAGCAACAACAATCGGAAAAATGAACAAACACAAATTAACATTTATTCAGGGCTGGTATATGAGGCAATCTTAAATGAGACGGGCAATAGTAAACAGTCAGTAACGAAGCAGTATGTAACTCTTGCCCTCATGATCAGGTTATTACACACACGCACACCCGTAATTCTAAATGATTGCTGCTTCCCACACCAAATTGTCTAGGCCAACGCAGAACAATCCAGAAGACATCCGGCAGAAAAAAGGATGTTCCAAGCTTGCCTGTATACCTTGTATCTGACACATGT
>CM065742.1:44486587-44499087 GCA_033310375.1 Conus canariensis
AGTACAGGAGTTCTATGGTACAGGGGTTTTACAGTACAGGAGTTCCATGGTACAGGGGTTTTACAGTACAGGAGTTCTATGGTACAGGGGTTTTACAGTACAGGAGTTCTATGGTACAGGGTTTTACAGTACAGGAGTTCTATGGTACAGGGGTTTTACAGTACAGGAGTTCTATGGTACTGAAGTTTTATAGTACAAGAGTTCCATTGTACAGGGGTTACATGGTGCAAGAGTTCCATTGTACAGGGGTTACATAGTGCAAGAGTTCCATTGTACAGGGGTTACATAGTGCAAGAGTCAGTACAGGTACATAGTGCAGAGTTCCATTGTACAGGGGTTACATAGTGCAAGAGTCCCATGACACAGGGGTTACATAGTGCAAGAGTTCCATTGTACAGGGGTTACATAGTGCAAGAGTTCCATGCTACAGGGGTTATATAGTGCAAGAGTTCCACGTTACAGGGGTTTCATGGTACAGGAGTTCAATGAAACAAGGGCTCCATAGCACAAGAATTCCATGATGCAAGGATTCTGTGGAACAGGTGTTCATGATTCAGCAGTATCTGAGTACAGGAGGCCCATGGTTCCGGGTTTTCCTTGTACAGGAGGCCCATGGTTCCGGGTTTTCCTTGTACAGGAGGCCCATGGTTCCGAGTTTTCATTGTACAGGACGCCCATGGTTCCGGGTTTTCATTGTACAGGAGGCCCATGGTTCCGAGTTTTCATTGTACAGGAGGCCCATGGTTCCGGGTTTTCCTTGTACAGGAGGCCCATGGTTCCGGGTTTTCATTGTACAGGAGGCCCATGGTTCCGGGTTTTCCTTGTACAGGAGGCCCATGGTTCCGGGTTTTCATTGTACAGGAGTTTCGTGATAGAGACGTTGCTTAGCACAAGAATTCCATCATACAGAGGTTCTGTTGTAAAGAAGTTCCGTGGTACGTCGTCGTCAGCAGTGGATTGGAACATTCTATCCTGCACATTGCAGTACGGAGCAGGAGGAACCACTGAGCACCATGGAAGTCATTCAGCAGCAGTGCAGTGTCTCCTCCACATTGAGGCCTACTAGAGACCTGCCATGATCAGCTCCCTGTGATGTAGCGGAAAGACAATTCAGTAAGCCGGGATGAGAAATTTAGGTTTGAATGTAACACCACCTGGTAGACACAATATGCGACAGCACCCCCCACCCCCCATCCCCCATCCCCCATCCCCCACCCCATCCCCTAAAAGAAATTAAAAAAAACAATGCGGCAGCATCCCCCAAAACAAAAATCGAACGAACGAACAAACAAAAGAACAAAAGTTTCAGTTTCAGAGTCAGTTTCATCGAAGTGGTATCGATACGTGCGGACTAGCCTATATATAACACCACATCCCGGTAAGTTTTGAGACCACACTACGCATGATTTAAAGCTGATGGATAAATGAACAAAAGCAACAATCACAACCAACCTCTGCTTACCTTTCCTGTTTGTTTTTGCAACTCTCTACTTAAGTACATGTCAGCAGCAATGGCAAATCAGAAAGAAATGGAAGGTGGTCTACAGTGGGATACTGGGGGGGTGGGGGGCACTGAAGGGGGGGGGGGAGGAGGAGGGGAGGAAGATTAGACAGGCCCTGAAACTCATTCCTTACTCTCTACTCCTCACCAGCTCAAGAGCCTCGAGCAACATACCGGACCCGTAAAAGTTCTGTCTCTCTTTCACTAGCTCGACAAAATCCCCACCACTTGCATTCCCCTAATTCCTTCCTTCCTACCGGGCTGTGGCTGTGGACGGGGTGTCGGAATGAGCGGCGTGGGTGCACTGCCTCTGAGGTGACCCAGAGGTTGGGACAGAAAAAAAAAAAAAAAAAAAAAATTCCTTCCTTCCTTTCCTTTCCCCCTCCTTCTTTGTCTTGCCATCTGAAGCATAAGGCTCGAATTATGCCACTTAACCGCGAAATTACCATCACACAAAGTTACCGGTCGCGTTGCATTGGTCACGCTAAACAAACGCACAATGTTGACATAAAGACAAGGCGCTATTTCTTTCAGTATTGTCCATGGGGAAGGAACGCAGTGGGGGTCTGCCTGTGGCCTATAGCGCGTCTGTGTCAGCGGGTGCTCGGATATGAGAAACGGGTAATTGTATCGGCATCCTTCCAGGTGCACGTATGGTCCGTCCAGAGATGTAGAGAGCAGAGGATCAGTATGTCGTCTCGTCTTTACCGCCGTCTGCTTTTGTCGGTGTCCTGTCCTCTCGCGCTGCTAACTAACCACTTCCTGGCGACACTTCTGCACACACACACACACACACACACACACACACACACACACACATACACACACGCGCGCACGCACGCGCGCACACACACACACACACACACACACACACACACACACCACGCACACATGCGCTCGCGAACACACACACACACACACACACACACACACACACACACACACACACACACACAAACCAAACACACACAAACCACACACACACAACACACACACACACACACACACACACACACACACACACACACACGCACGCCACCACACACACACACACACACACACACACACACACACACACACACACACACACACACACACAAACACACACACACACATGCGCTCGCGAACACACACACACACACACACACACACACACACACACACACACACACACACACAAACACACACACACATGCGCTCGCGAACACACACACACACACACACACACACACACACACACACGCGCGCGCGCCCGCGCACATGCGCTCGCGAAACACCACACGCACACCCACACACACACACACACACACACACACACACACACACACACACACACACACATGCGCTCGCACGCACACATGGGCCCATGTTCACACACCCATACACACATGTGTACACTCACCACACACACACACACACTCACCACACACACATACAGTGACAACAATGGCACAACCAATGTAAGGTAGGTACTCAAGGTCTGACCAGCGCACTGTGCTAGTTTCGTCTTGTAATTTGCTTGTCCATGTAAACCGGCGGATTTACTTCAAATTACTTTTAAAATTTGTTTTAATTTCCGCCTGTAGTCACATCAGTTTGAAACTATCTGTCAGCTAGAGAAACCTAGGCTAGTGCAACACGGGGAAACTGGCATACCTGTGACAGGTCTCCTCTAGTTGATAGTGCAACACGGGCAAACTGGCATACCTGTGACAGGTCTCCTCTAGTTGATAGTGCAACATGGTGAAACTGGCATACTGGTGACAGGTCTTCTCTAGTTGATAGTGCAACACGGGGAAACTGGCATACCGGTGACGGGTCTCCTCTAGTTGATAGTGCAACACGGGGAAACTGACATACCGGTGACGGGTCTCCTCTAGTTGATAGTGCTACACGGGAACTGGCATACCGTGACAGGTCTCCTCTAGTTATTAGTGCAACACGGGGAACTGGCATACCAGTGACAGGTCTCCTCTAGTTGATAGTGCAACACGGTGACACTGGCATACCGGTGACAGGTCTCCTCTAGTTGATAGTGCAACACGGTGACACTGGCATACCGGTGACGGGTCTCCTCTAGTTGATAGTGCAACACGGTGACACTGGCATACTGGTGACGGGTCTCCTCTAGTTGATAGTGCAACACAGTGACACTGGCATACCGGTGACGGGTCTCCTCTAGTTGATAGTGCAGCACGGTGACACTGGCATACCGGTGACGGGTCTCCTCTAGTTGATAGTGCAGCACGGTGACACTGGCATACCAGTGACGGGTCTCCTCTAGTTGATAGTGCAGCACGGTGACACTGGCATACCGGTGACGGGTCTCCTCTAGTTGATAGTGCAACACGGGGAAACTGGCATACCTGTGACGGGTCTCCTCTAGTTGATAGTGCAACACGGGGAAACTGGCATACCTGTGACAGGTCTTCTCTAGTTGATAGTGCAACACGGGGAACTGGCATACCGGTGACGGGTCTCCTCTAGTTGATAGTGCAACACGGGGAACTGGCATACCGGTGACAGGTCTCCTCTAGTTGATAGTGCAACACGGTGACACTGGCATACCGGTGACGGGTCTCCTCTAGTTGATAGTGCAACACGGTGACACTGGCATACCGGTGACGGGTCTCCTCTAGTTGATAGTGCAGCACGGTGACACTGGCATACCGGTGACGGGTCTCCTCTAGTTGATAGTGCAACACGGTGACACTGGCATACCGGTGACGGGTCTCCTCTAGTTGATAGTGCAACACGGTGACACTGGCATACCGGTGACGGGTCTCCTCTAGTTGATAGTGCAACACGGTGACACTGGCATACCGGTGACGGGTCTCCTCTAGTTGATAGTGCAACACGGTGACACTGGCATACCGGTGACGGGTCTCCTCTAGTTGATAGTGCAGCACGGTGACACTGGCATACCGGTGACGGGTCTCCTCTAGTTGATAGTGCAACACGGTGACACTGGCATACCGGTGACGGGTCTCCTCTAGTTGATAGTGCAACACGGTGACACTGGCATACCGGTAACGGGTCTCCTCTAGTTGATAGTGCAACACGGGACACTGGCATACCGGTGACGGTCTCCTCTAGTTGATAGTGCAACACGGGGAAACTGGCATACCTGTGACGGTTCCTCTAGTTGATAGTGCAACACGGTGACACTGGCATACTGGTGACAGGTCTTCTCTAGTTGATAGTGCAACACGGGGAAACTGGCATACCGGTGACAGGTCTCCTCTAGTTGATAGTGCAACACGGGAAACTGGCATACCGGTGACAGGTCTCCTCTAGTTGATAGTGCAACACGGGGAACTGGCATACCAGTGACAGGTTTCCTCTAGTTGATAGTGCAACACGGTGACACTGGCATACCGGTGACGGGTCTCCTCTAGTTGATAGTGCAACACGGGAACTGGCATACCGGTGACGGGTCTCCTCTAGTTGATAGTGCAACACGGTGACACTGGCATACTGGTGACGGGTCTCCTCTAGTTGATAGTGCAGCACGGTGACACTGGCATACCGGTGACGGGTCTCCTCTAGTTGATAGTGCAGCACGGTGACACTGGCATACCGGTGACGGGTCTCCTCTAGTTGATAGTGCAACACGGTGACACTGGCATACCGGTGACGGGTCTCCTCTAGTTGATAGTGCAACACGGTGACACTGGCATACCGGTGACGGGTCTCCTCTAGTTGATAGTGCAACACGGTGACACTGGCATACCGGTGACGGGTCTCCTCTAGTTGATAGTGCAGCACAGTGACACTGGCATACCGGTGACAGGTCTCCTCTAGTTGATAGTGCAACACGGTGACACTGGCATACCGGTGACGGGTCTCCTCTAGTTGATAGTGCAACACGGGGACACTGGCATACCGGTGACGGGTCTCCTCTAGTTGATAGTGCAACACGGGGAAACTGGCATACCTGTGACGGGTCTCCTCTAGTTGATAGTGCAGCACGGTGACACTGGCATACCGGTGACGGGTCTCCTCTAGTTGATAGTGCAACACGGGGAAACTGACATACCGGTGACGGGTCTCCTCTAGTTGATAGTGCAGCATGGTGACACTGGCATACCACTGACAGGTCTCCTCTAGTTGATAGTGCAACATGGGGAAACTGACATACCGGTGACGGGTCTCCTCTAGTTGATAGTGCCCAATAAACCGGAGGTATGAGAACTGGCATGCAACTGTGACGGGTCTCCTCTAGTTGATAGTGCAACACGGGGAAACTGACATACGGTGACAGGTCTCCTCTAGTTGATAGTGCAACACGGGGAAACTGACATACCGGTGACAGGTCTCCTCTAGTTGATAGTGCAACACGGGGAAACTGACATACCGGTGACAGGTCTCCTCTAGTTGATAGTGCAACACGGGGAAACTGGACATACCGGTGACAGGTCTCCTCTAGTTGATAGTGCAGCACGGGGAAACTGGCATACCACTGACAGGTCTCCTCTAGTTGATAGTGCAACACGGGAAAACTGACATACCACTGACAGGTCTCCTCTAGTTGATAGTGCAACACGGGGAAACTGACATACCGGTGACAGGTATTCTCTAGTTGATAGTGCAGCACGGGGAAACTGGCATACCGGTGACAGGTATTCTCTAGTTGATAGTGCAACACGGAAAACTGGCATACCGGTGACAGGTCTTCTCTAGTTGATAGTGCAACACGGGGAAACTGGCATACCAGTGACAGGTCTCCTCTAGTTGATGGTGCAACACGGGGAAACTGGCATACCGGTGACAGGTCTTGATAGTGCAACACGGTGAAACTAGTATACCGGTGACAGGTCTTGATACATGCAACACAGTGAAACTAGCATACCGGTGACAGGTCTTTATAGTGCAACACGGTGAAACTGGCATACCGCTGACAGGCCTCCTCTAGTTGATAGTGCAACATGGGGAACTGGCATACCACTGACAGGTCTCCTCTACTTGATAGTCAACACGGGGAACTGGCATACCACTGACAGGTCTCCTCTAGTTGATAGTGCAACACGGGGAAACTGGCATACCGGTGACAGGTCTCCTGTAGTTGATAGTCAACAGGGGGAAACTGGCATACCGGTGACAGGTCTTGACACTGCAACAGGGGAAACTGGCATACCGGTGACAGGCCTCCTCTAGTTGATATCAGGGAATTTCACTGACAGGGGCGTGTGGTGCAATCTGCCCACAAGGAAAAGGGAGCGAAAGAGAAAGAGAGGAAACGAGAGGATTCGAAAAACTGAAAAGTTAGGTGCCACTGGGCCCAGAAGGAGAAATGAGCGAACAGGAAAGACAGGACACGGGAAGGTAATTCCCCAAAACTGAGAAGACAGGGAATAGTAGAAGACATAACATTGTAGAGGAACACAACAAACTGTAGGAAACCTAGGAGAAAGTTGAGGGAAGATATAAAACAGTAGAATACGAAACGACACGACAAATCAAAGAAAAAACAATGTCAAGAAAAAGAAAAGTAAGACAATCTATCAAACATAAAGAAAAGACGGTAAACTTTAGGGCAACTATAGGACAAAGTCGGAGAAGAGAGAGGTGGAAAAATAAAAATGGAAGGATATGCAGAGTAACACAGGAAAGAAGGGAGATCAGAGCGGTCGAGGTTGATAATACCAACCGCTTCATCTACCAACCAGAGGGCTTCATTGTATTTGCTGCAGGGAAAGAAGTAAAAGCTGAACAGAATCGCAATAGATTTCCTTTTTGACCTCTGTGCTCTGAAAGACAGAATTTCTCCCGCTATCATCAAAGATTCCGTGGACTTCAAACAGAAAAACGCGGAATCAAGAGACTAAAACTTCACTTTATGTTTCATCTGTCTCTACTAATTGCATACAACGATCTGTACGTATCATTCTACCCGATTTGCCGAATTCTGTAAGCTGCCTTACGATTGGTGCCTGACAGAAGCGGTGTTCTCCTGTTTCTCGCTGCTAAACGCGTCCTGGATCAATCTTCCACTTAGCTTGTGCAACGAGGCATGACACGACAGGTGAATGACTTGTTTTCACCGAGCGGACACGCCTTCCATGCGTCTTCCGGGCGGCTGTGCACGTTCTGTGGCCCCCCTCCCCCTCCCCCCCTCCCCCCCTCCCCCCCAGTCTGCTTCAGTGCGTCTGTGTTATGACACAGACAGCCTGTCAACAGCGGCAACAATCGTTCAGAGTTATGACACAGACAGCCTGTCAACAGCGGCAACAATCGTTCAGAGTTATGACACAGACAGCCTGTCAACAGTGGCAACAATCGTTCAGAGTTATGACACAGACAGCCTGTCAACAGCGGCAACAATCGTATGTGTTATGACACAACACAGCCTGTCAACAGCGGCAACAACCGCTCAGAGTTATGACACAGACAGCCTGTCAACAGTGGCAACAACCGCTCAGAGTTATGACACAGACAGCCTGTCAACAGCGGCAACAACCGCTCAGAGTTATGACACAGACAGCCTGTCAACAGCGGCAACAATCGCTCAGAGTTATGACACAGACAGCCTGTCAACAGCGGCAACAATCGCTCAGAGTTATGACACAGACAGCCTGTCAACAGCGGCAACAATCGCTCACAGTCGTAATGACGCCAGACACCGACCGACATGGGAACAGGAAGTGGCGGTGAAGGGCGATAATCAAGGTACGCGTGTGGACCAGCGTTACTGTCTCCTTTGGCAAGGGCTGTGAGGAGTGTGAGAGAGAATCCCACCAAGTTCCTTCACCAGTCCAAGGATACTAGTATCTATGGCGCATGGCGGGAAAAAATTTTGTCGGAATGACTTTGAAATAAAATACAAAAAATTCTTTCTTGCCCTCTATCCCTAGAAGACAACATTCATTTTGTTGGCATGGATGATTACAAGCACAAAGATTTTCGAGTAGATAGAGTGACTGCTGCTGTGTTTGTGGTAAGGTAAGGTAATGTTGTGTGTAGCCCAGCCGACCGCAAAGGCCATATCAGGGCTGTCACCGCATTGACGTCAACTCGCAAGTCATTAAAAACTTATTCACACAACTCTTTAAAAGACACTGTCTAGAAACACACCAGTAATGTTGTTGAAAAAAAGAAATCTTTCTTCTTTGAACTCTTAGATCAGATGAAAAATGTTAATCTCCTGCAGAAACTCAAAGATCACATCAGGTGGGACATCTCTGAGCAAGGTTTTCATGGAGTCTGTTGTAAAATGTGATTTTTATGATTATTACGAATACTTATATAGCGCCTAACCTCGGCTAGAGACCAAGCTCTAAGCGCTTTACAATGTTCGTTCGTAAACACAACGGGCTGCCTTCCTGGGTAGTGCCGACTGAAGAGCTGCCAGCTGGCGCTTCATTCAGTCGTTTCCCGTGTCTACCAGTCAATATCGTTCACTATCGTTCAACCAATTTCCATACTTCCTTCATTCTTTCCATTTCTCACGCAGGGTGCATGCTATGTGTAACGTGTCATCCATACCAACGGCCAAACTGGCCTTCTCTCTCGAAAGTTGATGGGATTTTACGTGTGTGCAAGATATTATGCGTGCGTTCACACACGGAACCTTTGTTTGTAGTCTCATTCCAAGGATTGTTTGGGAAATGGAGTCAGAACCAATGTTAACTCCGAGGGAAAAATCCCCTTGTACCGAAACGGCCCAGCGGAGATTCGAACCCGCAACCCCAGGATCACCAAGATTACGAGTCCGGCGCTCTACCACTGAGCTATTCCGGCCTCCCGGAATGTTTAGGTATCACATCAGGCAAGTCCCAAGACGCTATAAGAATATGTTTCGTTGTAAAGCTGTTTAGACGGAGAGGAACTGGAAGAAACAGGGAAAAATAGGGACAGCGTACGAAGCAGATTCGATTCATATTTTCATTTGTTGATTAATCAACAACAGTGCTGATTATGTCGTCTGAAAGAACCAGAGACAGAAATGTGCCATATGAGTGTGTGTGTGTGTGTGTGTGTGTGTGTGTGTGTGTGTGTGTGTGTGTGTGTGTGTGTGTGTGTGTGTGTGCGCGCGCGCGCGCGCGCGTGCGTGTGTGATTCACCGAATTCTGCGTGTGTGTGTGTGTGTGTGTGTGTGTTGTGTGTGTGTGTGTGTGTGTGTGTGTGTGTGATCTTCACCGGATTCTCTCTCTCTCTCTCTCTCTCTCTCTCTCCTCTCTCTCTCTCTAGAGATTCACGATCTCTCTCTCTCTCTCTCTGATTCACGAATTCTCTCTCTCTCTCTCTCTCTCTCTCTCTCTCTATCGTGTGTGTGTGTGTGTGTGTGTGTGTGTGTGGTGTGTGGTGGCGTGTGTGCGCGCGCGCGTGTGTGTGTGTGAGATTCAGCTGACTTCTCTCTCTCTCTGTGTGTGTGTGTGTGTGTGTGTGTGTGTGTGTGTGTGTGTGTGTGTGTGTGTGTGTGTGTGTGTGTGTCCGATTCACCGATTCCTGTCAAGTCTGATTGCAGCTGATAAGACCGCTTATCCCCCGCTGGTCGGGCCAGAGTTACCTTTCCTTCTGTGATCTAACTAGCAGTATTTTTCTTTTTTTTTTACATTTCGTCCAAGAAAGTGGGAAAAGGTCGGACACAGCAGACACGGCAGAACGCATTGTTTAGTGCAAGAAGAATAAACGTATTTGATGGCAGAGGAGCAAAGACGTGTGTGTGTGTGTGAGGGGGGGGGGGGGGGGGGGGGGGGGGTGGGGGTTGGGGGTGGGGGTGGGGTGGGGTGGGGTTATAGGACCGAAGCATAATCCGCCCACTGTCTACAATAATTATCCGTGGGTGACCTGTTTCTATGTTGATTGTGGACGTTTCTCTCTGTGTGGTTGGCCTGTGTAATAGAGTCATTGTGAAGACGTTGGTTGACTTCTTCTCTGTCTGTGTGTTTTACTTGTCTGCAGATTCAAGGAGAAGCAGTTGGTGGACTTTTCTTCTTTCTCTCTGGGTTTCCTGTTGACAGGTTCATGGAGAAAAAGTTTGTGGACGTCTCTCTGTCTCTCTGGTTTACCCTTTGTACGGGTTCATGGAGAGGGAGTTTATGGATTTCCCTGTCTGTATAGGGGCTGGAATAACTCAAGTGGTAGAATGCCAGACTCGTAATCCAGGTGATCCTGGGATTGCAGACTCGAATCCCCGCCGGTGCAGGGAGATTTTTCCCTCGGAGTTAACATTGGTTCTGACTGTATTTCCCAAGAAGTCCTTCGAATGAGACTATAAAGCGAGGTTCCGTATGTGAACGCACGCAAAACATCTTGGACAGACGTTAAAATCCCATCACCAACAGCCGAATTCGGCTGTTGGCATGAATGACACGCTATACATAACATACACCCTGCGTGAAAAATCGAAAGAATAAAGGAAGAAAACTGGGTGTCTGATATTGTCTGAATGACATAGGAAACGACAGAATGTAAAGCCTGCAGGCAGCTCTTCAATCGGCTCTACCCAGGTTGGCAGCCTGTTGTTGAAATGAAAGCGTGGACTGTAAAGCGCTTGGAGCCTGGTCTCTCAACGAGGATAGGCGCTATATAAGTTCTCTGAATCATCATCATCACCATCATAATCATCATCATCATCATCATCATCATCATCACCATCATCATCATCATCATCACCACCATCATCATCATCACCACCATCATCATCATCACCGTCATCATCATCATCATCACCATCATCATCATCATCATTCCACCTTTAAAAAAATTGTTTACATCAATTTCGCAGTTTTAGCATAATCTCCTCGACATTCAGACAAACAATCGAACTAGCAGCTGGTTTGAACATGTAACTTCTTAGTTGGAGCTATCAATCATAACAAAAATATTGAAAAAGTAGCAAACAGACTCTATGCTTGTCTGTTTGTGTGAGAATTGAGGAGAGGGGCTACGAGTGGGGTGGGGGGTGGGGGGTAGGGGGGGATCGGACGCATGGGAGATACGGAGGAGGGAAGGGAGGAGGGGGGCGGGGCTGTTTCACAACAGTCCAGTCTCTCCAGAAGTTGTCGCCATACGTGAGAAGAGACTATTCACAGAAGAATAAAGCTTTTCTACACTCAACTCATCATCATCATCATCATCATTCATATCATCATCATCATCATCATCATCATTATCATCATTCCATCTTTTTAAAATGATGATGGTGATGATGGTGGTGGTGATGGTGGTATGATGATGATGATGATGATGATGATGATGATGATGATGGTGATGTGATGATGATGATGATGATGATGATGGTGATGATGATGATGGTGATGGTGATGATGATGGTGATGATGGTGATGATGATGGTGATGATGATGATGGTCATGGTGATGATGATGATTTACACAGAGTGTTAAATTAGGAGGAAAAAAAAGTATGATGGACCATATGGGGAAGGTGAGTGGGGTAAGGTGGGGGTGGGAGGTGGGGTGAAGGGATAACGTGCGTGGCAGTCTTTTGTCCAAACCGACGTGGACGCTACGCAATCTCCGTCCCCCCCCCCCTCTCTCTCTCTCCTCTCTCTCTCTCTCTCTCTCTCTCTCTCTCTCTCTCTCTCTCTCAACTCATTGCACTCAGTTGACCTCTTCACAGCACCCAACCAACTCCTCCCTCAGTTCCCTCACTACAGCCACCCCCCTCCCCCCTCCCTCCCCCCCTCCCTACCCCCAGCGACATCCCCAGCCCACTCCCTCCTACAACCAACGCTCATCTGTTTACCTGCTACACGCCTGGTACAGCAAGTACCACACCACAAATGAACATGCCAAGGTCTTGAGTAACGTTTGGAGTATGAATGAACAGGAAAATTATGATTATTTTCAGAAGTATTATTGTGTCTGAAAGTTAGTTCGCCCCCTCCCCCCCCCCTCCCCCCCCCCCCCCCCCCCCCACCTTTTTTTTTCTTTTTTTTTTCTTCTTTTTTTTGTCATATTATATTTGGCCGGTACTAACAAAAATAAATGAATAAATAAATGAACTGAATGGGACTATCTGGAGAACCCCAGCG
>CM065742.1:44514087-44534087 GCA_033310375.1 Conus canariensis
TGGAACAACTTGCGACCAACACTCCTTTCACTTGCCACCAACACCCCTTTCACTTGCCACCAACACCCCTTTCACTTACCACCAACACCCCTTTCACTTGCCACCAACACCCCTCTCACTGGCCACCAACACCCCTTTCACTTACCACCAACACCCCTTTCACTTACCACCAACACCCCTTTCACTTCCACCAACACCCCTTTCACTTAGCCACCAACACCCCTCTCACTGGCCACCAACACCCCTTTCACTTACCACCAACACCCCTTTCACTTACCACCAACACCCCTTTCACTTACCACCGACACCCCTTTCACTTACCACCAACACCCCTTTCACTTACCACCGACACCCCTTTCACTTACCACCAACACCCCTCTCACTTACCACCGACACCCCTCTCACTTACCACCAACACCCCTCTCACTTACCACCAACACCCCTTTCACTTACCACCAACACCCCTCTCACTTACCACCAACACCCCTTTCACTTACCACCGACACCCCTTTCACTTACCACCAACACCCCTCTCACTTACCACTAACACCCCTCTCACTTACCATCAACACCCCTCTCACTTACCACTAACACCCCTTTCACTTACCATCAACACCCCTCGCACTTACCACCAACACCCCTCTCACTTACCACCAACACCCCTTTCACTTACCACAACACCCCTCTCACTTACCACCAACACCCCTTTCACTTACCACCAACACCCCTCTCACTTACCACCAACACCCCTCTCACTTACCACCAACACCCCTTCACTTACCATCACACCCCTTCACTACCACCAACACCCCTTTCACTTACCACCAACACCCCTCTCACTTACCACCAACACCCCTTTCACTTACCACCAACACCCCTTTCACGAACCACCAACACCCCTTTCACGTACCACCAACACCCTTTTCTGACCAACTCCCAACCCGACAGCGAGGGCAGCACAACAGCCCGACAAGTCATCCCATCGTCTCCATCCTTACAAGACCCGACTCAAATAGAAAAACCTCCATTTATCCACAAACTTTAAGCGAGTAGAACCTGCTCCCCTCCCACCCCTACCCTCTCCCCCCACCCCCACCCCCACCCCACCCCCTTCGCTCCATTTCCCCTATCTTCAAAATATCTCATCTACGATGGAAAGTTTCAAATCGCGGATCTGATATGCTCCCATTCCCCCCCCCCCCTCCCTCGCCCCCCTCTCTCTCCACCATCACCTTTCTCATTGTTCGTGTCCCACTCACACCACGTTTCCACTCTGCCTCTTTATTGTGATCAACCGAACAGCCCACAGGTCCGGTTTGGCTACAAGATAGGGAGGGGGTGGGGGAGGGAGGTCCGGGGGGGGGGGGGGGAGATTGCGGGGTCGGAGGACGGTTCTGGGAGGTCCTTTACAGAGAAGAAAAGGGTTAAATGTCCTCAGACATTATACTACAACAAAAGGAAAACACAAGCGTAATATAAAGGGCTAAAAGTCCTCAGACATTACACTACAACAAAGGGAAACCAGCGTAACATAAAGGGTTAAAAGTCCTCAGACATTACACTACAACAAAGGGAAAACACAGCGTAACATAAAAGGTTAAAAGTCCTCAGACATTACACTACAACAAAGGGAAAAAAACAGCGTAACATTTCCACTGTTCCATCATATACTGAAACATTGTGTTCTCAACGTTTTTAACGGACTATTCAGAAACTCTCTCGAAATACACCTTTTTTTTTTCCTTTTTCCGGCGAATGTTAGCATTTTCGGCCGATGTCATTCAAAAAGAGACAGACAGACAGACAGAGACAGAGAGAGAGACAGAGACAGAGAGAGACGTAGACGTAGACTTTTTTTTATTCGTAAAGGCCATAGCCCCTTCGAAGGGGGTAAATACATATCATACCGCGCAGGTCAAGTCATTTAACTAGCTTAACACATAATTTATGGTCTTAACATATCATTTCGCATTCTAAATGCCTTATACAAATACAAAGCGAACTGTTTAATTGTGTTTTCATTCAATGATGCCATTAACATAATCAGTGTGAAGAAACAAGGTTTTCTTAAGTACTTAGATGGGATTAATTGCTTCGAACAGCTTGTAGTTTAGAACAAGTGAGAACAAAATGAATTTCATTTTCATCATCTTCGTAACAGAGTGGACATGTAAAATTACGATCATTCAAAGGCCTGTAACGGTTAGAATGTACACAGATATCCGATACACCAAACCTGAATTTTGTGACAATATATTTAATATGTCTGTTAATCTGCATTGATAAGTACCTTGGAATACAATGTGAAGGATTTAACAATCTGTAAATATCAAACCGGTGACTGTCTTCAACATGGGAATTCCATCTTTGCCAGTTACAATCGATTAACCTTTGCCGAAACACGCGAATAAAACTATGTATGTCATCTACACCCTGATTCTCCCACACAACACCAAACCAAATTCGTACAGTTTCAACCTAACTTTAGTAGCTCAATTACTCTTACCCCTAGCGTCTAGCTGTACTAACATTTTGTACGCTTTGTGAGGTAATCTTTCTGGGGGCATTCGAGTTATCTTTAGCCAGTAACGAATGCATCTAACCACCGAAAGTAAATGAATTGGATATCTGTTAGTCTCCCCATAGACCAGGTCATTTGGTGTTTGTAGTGAAACACCGAGAAACTTTTTCAATGCGTACAAATGAATCTTTTCAATTTGTATAGAGGCAACTTCGAGGCCTCATAACTCAGCTCCGTACTGTACCATTGGTTGAATCTGAGAATCGAATAACGATAAAAAAAACAATGTCAGATACTCATTATCGAGCATACGCAGTTTCTTTAGGATACAAAGTAAACATTGTTTTGCTCTGCTTATAAGATCATTGCAAGCAAATTTGAAACTTAACCGGGTTGAGAAATGTATACCCAAGTACTTATAAGCATTCACCACTGGCATAGCAATTCCATTATACATCTATTTTTCCCGTGCAGCAAGATATCCACCTTTCCTAAACACTATAATATTACTTTTTGCCATGTTTACCTTCAACTGGAGAGATTCAGTAGCTCTTTCTAAACTATTTAACTGATTTTGCAGACCAACTATTGTTTCTGATATCAATACAACGTCATCAGCTAACAAGAGAATAAATATTTCCAAAGCATCATTTAATAAGTGAGCAATGTGCCTACCGTTATGTATTACTTCTAAAGTTAATTCGTTAATAAATAGAGAAAAAAGAACGGGACTACAGACATCTCCTTGTTTGACTCCCAATGTGCAGTTTATGTAGTCTGTTAGGGATGATCCACATCTCACTCTCGCCTTCACAGAGTTATACATGCTCAAAATACATCTATATAATTTACCTCGGATTCCATGCTTCACCAGGATTGGCCATAATATACTTCTGTTGACAGAGTCAAACGCTTTTTCAAAATCAATAAAAGCTACATATAATTTTCGGTTTAGACAGAACTGTTTTTGAACAAAGGCCATCAAAGTAAACATGTGATCTATAGTTGAATAAACCCGTTTAAATCCAGCTTGATATTCGCCTGTAATATTGTTCTCTTCGACCCATTCCTGAAGTCTTCTGTTAATGATAGCACTATATAATTTACTACTAATGTTACACAGCGAAATTCCTCTATAGTTGTTTGGGTTGTTAGCGTCACCTTTTTTATATAATGGGAGAACAATCGATTCAACCCAACTTTCAGGAAACACACCTTTATCAAATAGAGTATTCATAAATTTTGCTAAAAAGTTCATCACCAAATCAGATTTACCAGCAGTTTTAATTATTTCACTAATGATCCCATCTGGCCTGCAGCTTTTCGATTCCTCAATTTACGTAAGGCCAAAATGATTTCTTCTTTCGATATAGGGCGATTTATATTATTATAATTATCATCATCTTCATCACTTCCGTCTACCTGCCCTACACCACTATCAGTACTATCAGACAGAGACAGAGAGAGACAGAGAGACAGAGAGACAGAAAGAAGAGACACAGAGAGAGAGAGAGAGAGAGAGAGAGAGAGAGAGAGACAGACAGACAGACAGACAGAAGAGAGAGACAGAAGAAGAGAGAAAAGGTCATGCCTTCTGCCCAAAAAATGCCATACTTGATCGCCAGGTTGGGGAGTG
The DNA here is from genome assembly GCA_033310375.1 of Conus canariensis. Classification (NCBI taxonomy): domain Eukaryota; kingdom Metazoa; phylum Mollusca; class Gastropoda; order Neogastropoda; family Conidae; genus Conus; species Conus canariensis. The sequence continues at coordinate 44,518,245 of CM065742.1, forward strand.
AGGGGGTGGGGGTAGGGGGGGGGAGTAAGGAGGTGGGCGGAGCAGGAGGACAGGGGACAGTATTTCCAGATACATTACTACCCCCAACCCCCCCCCCCCCCCCCCATCTTCGTCCGGCCCTGGCCTTCCCAATTTCTCCTGTACCAGAAGCTGAAGGACCCCCACCCCAAACCCTCACCCTCCACAGATTTTATAACGGCCAAGCCATCAAAAAGATGATGGTGGTCGTTTCATGAAATACGAAGGAAAATGTCCGACGGCGAAATCGCTGCCCCCCCCCCCCCCCTCTCTCTCTCTCTCTCTCTCTCTCTCTCTCTCTCTCTCTCTCTCTCTCTCTCTCTCTCTTGTTGTTGTCGGTGGTGGTGGTGGTGGCGGTGGTGTTCATTGGTTTCTTTTTCTTCTTTCTTCTTTTTTTGTCAAAGGTTCTCATGCAAGGAATTGTTGCATTTGTTCATGTATTTGTTTGATTTGCTTTTTACTATATATCGATTTTTGTTTTTCTTGCCCAGACAGCTGGATGTAAAAATATATTCATGCTTAATCCACTACCCTCTTAAAATAAAATTCGTTCGTTCTCTCTCTCTCTCTCTCTCTCTCTCTCCTCTCTCTCTCTCTCTCTCTCCTCTCTCTCTCTCTCTCCCACCCAGATTATTCCTCTCATCCGCTCTCTTCACAGGTATTTGACGGGGTACTTTCTTCCGAAAAGCGCTGACTTCTGTGAATTTTAGGCAACTTCGAGTGTTCTGAATGCGAATGTGAACGAGTGCAGTATACTGTGTACAAGATTGGATACTTGTATGAGATGTGATTGGTTTTGCTGAGTGACGCCGCAGCTTGTCTGTTTCCGGTATACCGCACACACACACAACACACACACACACACACACACACACACACACACACACACACACACACACACACACACACACACACACACACACACACACACAACACACCACACACACACACCACGACCCTCAACCACCCTCTTATACACACACACACACACTCTCTCTCTCTCTCTCTCTCTCTCTCTCTCTCTCTCACACACACACACACACACACACACACACATACACATACACATACGCGCACACACACACACACACACACACACACACACACACACACACACACACACACACACACACACACACACACACACACACACACACACACACACCTGCGCGCCAGCACGCGTGCGCTGTCAGAAAGAGACAGACAGACAGACAGACACACGCGCGCACACACACACACACACACACACACACACCACACACACACACACACACACACAACACACACACACCACATAGATAGATAAGTAGATAGATAGATAGATACATAGATACATAGATACATAGATAGATAGACACACACACACACACACACACACACACACACACACACACACACACAAACGCACGCACGCACGCACGCACACACACACACATACAGAAAGAGACAGACAGACAGACAGACAGACAAACACACAAACAGACACACAGACAAACAGAGAGGGAGAGAGAGAGAGAAGGAGAGAGGAAGAGAAAGACAGAGACAAACGGACAGACACAGAGAGCGAGAAACAGGCATGCAGACAGACAGACAGACAGAGACAGGCAGACAGACAGAGAGACAAACAGACAGAAGCACTCACCCGGAGTTACTGTCGACAGAATAGCTAACATCTTTATGTTCCCACCTGCGTTTGTCTCTTTCCACATCAACAGGCTTGCTATGCGTTGTGGAATAGTTGACATCAATTAAATTGATAGTAAGTTGACATTAATGTTGTCCCTGTTGTTGTTGTTGTTGTTGTTGTTGTTGTTGGAAAGTGAACTGACCGCAGGCGGAAATGTAAACAAGTTTTTTTTAAGTATCTAATTTCTTTTTTTTTTTTTAAATCCAGATAACATAGACAAACGAATAACAAGAGTAGAAAGAAACTCGTGGAGAGCGTGGCAGCAGAGAGTCCTCAGAAGAGAAGCCCCCTTCAAGCAAGTGTTTCGGCCCTTATCTCCTGACACTCTAGGGGGTTGGGCCACACCCGGTTCATGACTCCGGATGTCCCTCTGCTGCCCCTTTTTTTCCCATCTTGGGACGAGCCATGGCTGGGATTCGAACCCATGACCCTCTGGACATGCTCATTTTCCACTTAATGACTCGCGCTTTAACCACTGAGCCACAGGGACACCTGATATTTGTAGGGAAATTAAGCCTTACGAAGTTCACTTTTGTTCCTCCTTGACCAGATCCAGCTTGAACACCTCTCTGCCGCTTCTGCCATTGCTTTCAGGGCTCTGGTTTTTTCCTTCCCTGCAACTGAGAGCTGTTTCATGAGGCTGTATGCAGACGTTCCTACAAACCCCCTAGCTGTGAGGACTTTGACCTGATAGCCTTCTCTCCTCAGGCTGTTTGCCAGATCAGCATACTTTTCAGTCTTGTAGATTTGAGCTGCCTCCATTCTGTTCTCATATGGCACCGTGAGCTCGATCATGATCAGCTGCTTGGTTGACTTAGAGTGGACTACTATGTCTGGTCTCATGCCACTCTTGCTGATGATCTCTGGGTGACTCTTCCATTCTGGGAGGTCTGCAGTGCACTCCCAGTCATCTGCCCCGTCCAGCAGACTCTGCCTGCATGTTTCGAGTGGCACTGTTGTTCTTGGCCATGATTTGCTGCCTCCTGCCGTGAAGAATGTTGCAGGTGCTTTTGGAGTCCTGATTTTCCCTTTTGTGGTGTTGGTACTAGCCCAGACTACTTGTACAATTTCTTTGAGCACTTGGTTGTGCCTCCATGTGTACCTTCCTTGAGCCAGGGCTACTTTACATGAGCTTAGGACATGCTCCACTGTTTGTTTTTCATGGCAGAGGGGGCATGCAGGATCGTCTGTTTTCCCCCACTTCACCAGGTTTGCATTTGAGGGCAGAAGGTCATATGCAGATCTGAGAATGAAGCTGATCCTGAGAGGGGCCATGTGCCAAATGTCATTCCAAGTGAGACTTCTTTGGAGTGCATTCTCCCACGTTGTCCATTGCCCTTGCTGGCTCTGCTGGACTGCTTTTTGGAGTCTTTTTTGGTCTTCTTCTTTTCTCATCTCCTGAATCATCATGTCTCTTTTGGCTTTTCCTTTGGCCTTTGACCACCATTCAGTTTTGGTCACCCCCAGTCCTTGTCTGTTGGTCTGTGTGTGTCCTGTTATTTCTCTGATCTTGAGACTTTCTTTTGCAGAATCCATCGCCTCTTGAACTTTCCATTTTCTGCCTGTCTTCAGCTGGGGCTTGATTGCTTCTACCACCTTGTCTCCTGAGTCCTCCAGCATGCTTTGAAGTCTGATCTTCCCTGCTTTGTATTCCTCCAGGATGGATTTCAGGGGTAGTTTCAGCTTTGCTTGGCGACAGTACAGCGCTATGTCAGTCAGACAGGGTGGGACACCAAGCCATTTCCTTGTGAACTTGTTGATTTTGGCTTCCATTGCCTCCACTATGCTGGTGCAGATGTCGTATATCATCAGAGGCCATAGCAGCTTTGGTATCAGCATGAACTGCAGACACCAGACCTTGTATTTGCCAGGGAGCCCACACTGGTCAATGGTCTCCAAGCCTTCCTCCGCCATCTGCTTGGTTTCTTTTGCTCTTTGTGTGTCTTTCAGCGTATCATCATACCATCTTCCAAGGCTCTTGACTGGTTCTTCTGTGACTGTTGGAATGGCCTGGTTGGCAACACTGAAGACCACAGATCCGGCCACTTTTCCTTTCCTCAGTGAGAGACTCCGTGATTTCTTTGGCTTGAACTTCATTCTGGATGAGGCAACTATGTCGTCCAGCCTCTCCAGCACATGACGTGTCTCGTCTTCTCTGGATGAAATCACTGTAGTGTCATCCATGAAGGCCTTGAGAGGAGGCATCTTGTATCCATCGCCAAGGTCTGTTTGTCTCGCGTTGTTTGTTGCTGCTTTCAAGATGAGTTCCATTGCCAGCACGAACAGTATTGGGGAAATTGCACAGCCCATTGCAATACCCACTTCCAAGTTGATCCAGTCTGTTGTGTACTCCTTGGTAGAGAACCGCATTGAGAAGCCATTGAAGTACTTCTTGAGCATGTCGCGGATGTTCTTTGGCACATGGTACATCTCAAGAGCCAACTGTATCATCTCATGGGGCACAGATCCATAGGCGTTTGCCAGATCAAGCCACACTACGTCCAGGTCTCTCTTTTCTGTTTTTGCTTTTTGGATTGCGTCCCAGATCATTGTGGCGTGTTCTACACAGCCAGCCACGCCTGGGATGCCACCTTTCTGGACTGACACATCCAAGTACTTGTTTTCCATCAGGTACTTGGTCAGCCTTGCTGCCATGACAGAGAAGAAGATTTTCCCTTCGACGTTCAGTAGTGATATTGGCCTGAACTGGCTAATGTCACTTGAGTTTTGCTCTTTGGGGATGTACACACCATCTGCCGTCATCCACTGGCCGCTGATCTTCTGGTTTCTCCAAGCCGATCGCAACAGCCTGTGGAGCCACTCCAGCACCTTGGGACATTTCTTATAAAGCTGGTAAGGTATTCCGTTTGGCCCTGGTGATGATTTGGCTCTGGCTTTGTCGACCACCTCTTGATTTCCGCCAACGTTGGAGGCTTGCCATTGAACTGTTCCTCAGGGTTGGTTGGCCACACCAGACCTTGAATGTCGAGTGGTGCTTTGCTCTGTGGGTCAGAGTATGTTTTCCTCAGATGCTGCTCAAGAACTCCTTTGTCCACACTTAGGGTCCCAGATTTTGGCTGCTCAAACAGTGTTCTGGCAAACTGGAAGGGATCTCTGAAGAAGCGCTCTTGTGTCTTCTTCTTTTTGCTCTTCCTCCTCCTCGCAGATTCCGCTTTGCTGAGGGCACTGTGTTTTTCTTTCAAGTCTTTCCACAGTTTTTCCAAGCCTTGTTTTTCAGCTGGCAGTGCGGTCTTCATTTGCATCTTGAGGTTTTTCTTTTGGACCCTGATCTTGTCCATCTTTTCTTGGCGTCTGGATTTCTTTGGAGGTGTTTTCTCTTTGGGTAGTTTTGCTCCATAGGCGTCTCTACATGTGGCATACACAATGTCCCCATATGTGGCTAGTTTGTGTTCCAGGGTGCTTTTCCCTATCAGTGCATCGAGTCTTTGGACGATTTTTGCATCCAGTTTCTCCCAATCTTCAGTTTCGTTTGCTCGTGGCAGGTTGAGTTTCAGGCGCCTGGCATCGAGGGCCTGTGCAAATTCCTCATCCGAACCAACAGCGTGGATGTCCTTGGCACTGTGGTTTAAATCCTGGCCTTGGTCTTCCGACGTCTTATCTGCTGATGCAGTGCGCTGCTGCTCATTCAGATGAGTCTTCACACATCCCATCTTTGTTCTGTGGATCTTCATGCCACGGGTGGTAGCGAAACGCTTTCCACAGACACATGGATATTCCATTTGGTCCATGTTCATAGTCCGTTTGGGATTTGCAGTCATGATTGGTTGAGCACCGATGGATTCATCATTCTCTCCCCCTTTCGGTGAATCCTGGGAGCATCTTTTCCTTTTATTCTTAGTAGCCACATGTTTAAGGCAAAGTGGGGAGCCAGCCCACAGAGCCCTTGGTTCTGGTCTTTCCCAGTGTCCTCCGGTCTTTCCCGGACGTCCTCCGACAAAACACGACGCGTTTCGGCCTCTTCGGTCTTCTTCAGGCAACGGAAACAACACTCGTTCCTTCATACTTGTTGTCCTGGATGTTGATTTATCTTGCCTGAAGAAGACCTAAGAGGTCGAAACGCGTCGTGTTTTGTCTTGTAATTCGTTTGTCGTCACGTTGTCTGGTCGAGGTTTTTTTTTTTTCAAATACCATTTCAAATGTAAAATAAAACTGACTAAAAAGCTTTACATTTTGGTTTACGTGCAGGGTTTTCACGTGAAACATGTCCGTTGTCCCGAAAATCCATGTTGGAGCTTTTTGGTTGTTGTTTTTTTTTTTTTTTAAGCTAAAGCGCTATTCTTCCGGGCTGCGTTTATTTCCTGATTTACTTAGCCCCGGAACCCCCGCAGCCCTGTACTACATTGTCAGAGCCATCAACAAGATGATGGCCGACATTTAAAGAACAATAAAAGAAGACGACGACGATGAAAATGGGCACAGGCACATGACATCGAGCTGTCAAGAACGAAAGGCCTTAAAATGAATGATGGCTGCGTGACTCTGATCTTTTATTTTTGATGTTGGGTTTGATGTGTTCTTGTTGGTGTCGGTGTTGTTGTTTTGTTGTCGTTGCTGCCGTTGGTCCTGTTGGTGGTGGTGGTCCTATTGTTGTTGTTGTTGGTCCTGTTGGTGGTGGTGGTGGTGGTGGTGGTGGTGGTGGTGGTGGTGATGGTGTTGGTCGTGGTGGTGATGGTGGTGGTGGTTTCTCGTTGTTGTTGCTCTTTGTCCTTGTTGTTGCTGTTTTTGTTGTTGGTGTTCGTTGTTTTATTGTTCTTGTTTTTGCTGTGGTCGTTGATGTTGTTGTTGTTGTTGTTTGTCGTCGTCGTCGTCATCGTTGTCGTCGACGTCGTTGTTTTACATCCTTTCTTGTCCAAAATGCAGAGTATAGTCTTTCAATCGTTCATTGAAAAGGAGACGAAACTGTTTATTGTTTCCGTTTTTACTGTAGTCATCTTCAGAATTTGTTGTTTGCATATTTTGCTGACTTTTTTTTTCATTCATTTATTTATTTATTCTGCTTATCTCTTTCTTCTTTGCTTTCTCCCTCTCTGTCTTCCTTCTTTTTTTTTCCTTTCTTTCATTTTTCTCCCTCATTTCATTTCTTTTCATGTCTTTTTCCTTGCTTTCTTTTATTTTCTTCCTTTCTTCCTCTCTCTTATTAAAAGAATTTCTCTCTCCCCTTTATATCTTTTTTTCCTTTTTTTTTTTTTTTTGGTTTTTTGTTTTGTTTTTTGGTTGTTTTTTTTTTTTTTTTTTTTTTTTTTGGGGGGGGGGGTTCGTTTTTCTTTCCTTCATTGAATTACTGTATTTCTGCGGTCCTTTTTGTTCTTGTTCTTTCTTTTTTTTACTTGTCTTTTATTTTCTACCGTGCGTCCTTTCTTTCTTTTCTTTTTTTTTTTAAATTTCTGGCTTACTTCAATTCTTTCATTCTTCTTCGTTCCTTTCTTTTCTTGTCCTCATGCGTTTAACTTATGTTCTTCATTTCTTTCCGTTATTTTCCGACTTCCTCTCTTTTCTTTTGTTATTTTCTTTCTTCCTCTTTGCTTTCTTCCTTTTTTTTCCTGCGTACTATTCTCCCTTTCTTTCTTTCATTCGGCGTCTGCCTTCTTTCTTTTCTTATTTCATTTTTCTTCTTCTTTTCTCAGTTCTTCTTTCCTGTCTTTTTCTTTTTTCCTTTTTTCCTCTCTGACTTCCTTTTTTTTTTCTTTCTTTTCTTCCTTCCTTTCCGTGTTCCCCTTTCTTTTTATTCTTCCTTTCTCGCTTCCTTCTATCTTTCCTTTTTTTCTGTCTATATTTTAATCCTTTATTCTTTTCTTCCTTCCTTTTATTCTTTTCTTTTCAATTGTTTGTTTGCTTGCTTCTTCCTTAATTCCGTGACATTTACCACCGTGCATGGCCAAAAGCAGACAGGGACATCCATCACAGCAGAGTGGGCAAAAGGACCCAGGGGGTAGGGTGAGGTTCTTAACACTAAACTCAGTCCACCAGAACGACAACACATTAAGAGGGGCAACAAAAATGGAAAATTGTTTCTTGGGCCTCAGCAGGATCCGAACTCAGAATATCTCACTGCGAATTTCTCGATTCTATACCACTGAGCCATTTACACACACACACACACACACGCGCGCGCGCGCGCGCGCGCGCATATACATATAATTATATATATATATATATATATATAATATATATATATATGCGCGCACGCAAGCACACACACACACACACACACACACACACACACACACACACACACACACACACACACATATAATATATATATATATATATATATATATTTGGTGTGTGTGTGTGTGTGTGTGTGTGTGTGTGTGTGGTGTGTGTGTGTTTGTATATATATGTATGTGTGTGTGTGTGTGTGTGTGTGTGTGTGTGTGTGTGTGTGTGTGTGTGTGTGTGTGTTAATTGTTCAGCATTATATATATGTGTGTGTGTGTGTGTGTGTGTGTGTGTGTGTGTGTGTGTGTGTGTGTGTGTGTGTGTGTGTGTGTGTGTGTGTGTTGAGTGTGTGTGTGTGTGCAGATAGATAGATAAGTAGATAGATAGATAGATAGATAGATGGATGGATAGATAGATAGGTAGATAGATAGATAGACAGACAGCTAGCTAGCTAGATAGTTAGATATTCACTGCCCTTATTTTTTTCCCCTCCATCGCCAAGGAAGGTGACGCCCCCTGGTCCGTTGTTTACGCACATTTCTTCCTGTCTCCAACCCGTCATCACACCAGTCATGACCTCATCCACTGTACGGTCAAAAGGAAAACAGAGAAAAAAAAAAACAACAACTGCTTCCCCATCCCGCCCCCTTTCCCTGACCCCACATACCCCCCTCCCCCCCCCCCCCCCCCACACACACACACCTCCTCACTCTTTCCCTCACCATCTGCTCTGCTCCCCCTTCTCTTTACCCCCATCCTCTTCTCCTCCCCGCCCAAAGACAGTCCCTCCCCATACCCACAAACAAACCTACTTGCCTCTCCCTCGGCCCCAAACCCCCTCCCCCTTCCCCGCCCCCCCCCCACCCCCCCCCCACCCCTCCCCCCTCCTTCCCCCAACATCCTGATCCTTCTCAAAGTACATTTGAACAGAGGTCCCCTCTGTCTTTGAGCCACTTAGCCTAATGTACAGGCTGACATTTCCTGAGCTCTACACACCTCCCGAAACTGTACCACATCCCTTTGAAGACGGAGGCGGTCGCGAAAAAAAAAAAAAAGAAAAGAAAGAAAAAGAGAGAAAGAAATGAAAAGAAAGAAAAGAGAAACGCACGGCCGGGTGTCATGTCCAATCCTGAGGTTTATGATGACCGTAAAACTGTCTACATACATATTATGGGCAGCGGCCGTTGAATTAAGATGTCAGTAACCCCCGCTGGTTTTGTCAGTGTTTTTAAAGATGACTTCCCTACACCGACCACACCGTTAGCTAGGGTCTCGCGTACATAGCAAGCCCCCCCCCCCCCCCAAACCCAAACCTAATCCCACTGCAAAAAAAAAAAAAAAAAAATATTCGGGATACCTGTTTACTTGTAAACGAATACATTTAATCGCCCATCAACGCCCATCTTGCGCCGAATTTGACGAAGATGAGTGATTGCTCGTTCTTCATTTTCGTGGTCCTGAGTGTTGTTTTATCTTGCCTGAAGAAGACCTACGTGGTCGAAACGCGTCGTGTTTTGTCTTGTGATTTGTTTGTCCACGTTGTTCGGCAGAGCCATTCTTATACTTTTCAAAGCCAGTAATCGCGTCAAACCAAGGAAAACACGTCAGTTACCGAAGACAGATCAATTCACAGCAGTGAACAGACTGACGCTCTTGTTTTCAGCGGAAAAAAATGGTCCTTTGTTTACACGCCTTTCTTCCTGTATCAAACTTGTCATCACACCAGTCGTGACCCCATCCACAGTACGACGAAAAGAACAACAGAAGAACAAAAAAAACTGCTTCCCCATCCGTCCCCCTTTCCCTGACCCCCACCCGGCCACCCCCATTTCTCCCTCCTCACTCTTCCCCCTCACGATCTACCCCACGCTCCCCTTCTCTTTACCCCCACCCTCCCTCCTCTCCTCGCCGCCAAAAGACAGTCCCTCCCTCCCTTCCTCCCTCCCTCCCTCCCTCCCTCTCTCCCACGCACACATACAAACCTACGCCTCTCCCTCTCCCCTCCCCCCCACCCCTACCTCTCTTCTCTCCGCCAACACCCTTCTCCTTCTCAAAGTAGATTTGAACAGAGGTCCCCACTGGCTTTGAGCCGCTTAGCCTAATGTACAGGCTGACATTTCCTGAGCTCTACACACCTCCCGAAACTGTACCCTTCCCTTTGAAGACGAGGTGTTAAAGAATAAAGAGAAGAAGAAGAAGAAGAAAGAAAGAGAAAGAAAAGAAAAGATAGGAAACGGGTGTCATGCCGAATCCCGAGGTTTATGGTGAACGTGGAACTGTCTACATACATATCATGAATTTATGATGTCAGTGACCCCTGCTGGTTTTGTTGTCAGTGTTTTTTTCTAAGATGACTTTCATCCACCGACCATTCCGCTAGCTGGTTGGGTCTCACACAGATATAGCAAGCCCACCAACCCACACCCACACCCAATGGCCCTTAAAAAAACACACACACACACGCACAAAAAAAGATTCAGGATATCTATTTACTTGTAAACGAATGCAAGTAATCACCCTTCAATGCCCGTCCTGCACCGAATTTGAGGAATATGAGTGATTGCTCGTTCTTTTTCGTTGTTCTGAGTGTTGTTTATCTTGCCTGGATAAGACCTAAGAGGTTGAAACGCGTCGTCTTTTGTCTTATGATTCGTTTCTCTATGTTGTTCGGTCGAGTCATTTAGATACTTTTTAAAACATATAATCGCATCAAAACAAGGAAAAACGTCAGTTAACGAAGACAAGGCAATTCATAACAGTAAACGGATCGACGCCATTGTCTTTAAGCGGAAAAAATGCATTTTTTTCCTGACGCGTGGATATGCTAATGTGTTTCAGCAGAATCAGGAAATTTAAGGATCATCATGTGTGAAATGTATGCTTGTTTGTTTAATCATCTTTCCAAGTACACCAACATGACTTTTGGCTGCTTATCTGAACGGATTTCATTCCATGTGTGATGACGTGCCATGTCACGTGACGTACACTTTTTTTGTATGACCTACTTTGAACTTAAATTAAATCGCATTTCTACAATGCTCCCCCAGTCCAGAGCCAAGGTTGATTCTTCCCACAACCGCTGTGGTTAAGTGGTTGGCGTCGCGGACTCCTAGCTAGGTGGTCGTGGGTTCGATTCCCATCAGAGCCATGTGGGATTTTTTTTTTTTCTGCCCCAACCAGCTCCTATCCAGAGTTGAGTTTGCTACAGGCTCAGTTGGGAAGACTGGGACCACACAGTCAAGTTTCATCCACTAAATAGATGCGTCTCTGAGAGTGTTGCTCAAATTTCCTGACCAACACTGCATGTGTCTGTGTCTCTCGGGCCTGGTTGAGGCTGGGATACATAATGAAAGTAAGCATAGAGCACAGCCCTATCATGAAGTCAGGCCGGCCGGAATGGAAATCCGTAGCATCCTCGTCATCATCCTCATTCTCACTGTTCAGCATTTTCAAAAAAGTCTCAAAGTCTGTGGCTCTTCATGCCCTGCTCTCATGATGAACTCAGTTCGATATCCTCTCCATGTCCATGGCTTTGGTTTGATTCAGTCACGGTCTCCGGTATCGGCAAATTCAAAGGGGCTGTCGTTGGACAGACGTGGTGGTGCCCTCCGCAGGGACAGCTCACTCGCCCCGGCTTCGGAACCAGGCAATTATTGTCGTCAGTAGGACACTCAGTAGGTGATGTCCTGCGTATGTTGGATCAGAACAGGCACCACTGAACATCACCTAAGTAACTTGGCAGCAGTGCAGTGTCTCCTCCAGTGGGTTGCCTCTTGACGGCTCGACATTGACTGCTTCCTGTGGATTGCCGGTGCCGGGACTGAGGCGAAACGGGCCGGGCTGTCACTCTGGACAGTGCAGGGGGGGGGGGGGGGGAGGGCTCGGAATGAGCGGCGTGGGTGCAATGCCACTGAGGTGGCTCAGAAGATGGGGCAGCAAATAAAAAAGAAAAAGAAAGAAAAAGAAAAAAGAAAACAAAAGAAGAGGAAAAAAAAAGTTTGATTCTTCCCGTGGAGTATCGACAGCGAATTACAAATACAGTGGATATAAATGGGCGTTGTGTACAACGGAAAAGCGACTATTTTAAGCAAGTGTATTGATGGGTGTGAACAATGACAGGAACCAATAATTTTACAGCGAACTGCACGATGACCTTTTGAGGTGTTCCTGCTAATAATGTGATTTTATCAAGAAGACTGGTATTTTTCATTTGGTTGTGACTAATACCTGGCTGGTAATAAACGGTTTGTTAGATCGATCTTACAATCCACAGGACGTGACTTGGTTTTGAAATTTGGCCCTAGCAGTTATATTTGACCGTAATTCCGTTTGTTAAAACATCTTGCAACCCCGACGCGACCCGCGCGGTCGGCTGCGCTATAAATAACATGAGCCTAGTGAAAACACATAGACCCTACATCACGTGATAGTCAGCTCATCTTGAGCAAAAAGTTCGGTCTTTAGGGAATAAAAGTTCTAGAGAAATTTTCTGCATTTCACACTTGGACCGTTAGACAAACGACTCTCGGACAGCAGGACAATAAACACGCTGAGGTGACGAAATCCTCTCCTTACGATTATCACGTGCCGCGAGCTTGTCCAGCGTCGACAGTACCAGAGAAAACTCCTAACAGCAGAATTGCATCTATGAGTCATGACTTGAATGCAGCCTTTCTCCTTTAGAGAGTATGGAACTGTGAACCGAAAGATTTGTCGGGAAGGGGGAAGAGGATGGGGGGGGGGGATCTTTTCTGAAGGTCTTCTGCTGTCAAGGTCTGCCTGGAGTTTCTTCCCTCTGGCCATGGCTCCATGTCCAGGGACATTCCACAGGCGTAGTGGGGACTGGACATCCCAGTGGCAGGCAGAAATGTCCTATCGAAACAACCTAAACGACTGGAAGACACCTCTGACCTGTTGCACCTGACTGAGATTGGATGGAATTCCTTGATCGCTCAAGACAGGGATGAAGAAAGGTGAGGAGGGAGGGAGTGGATGAAGAAGTATAAGTATCGCGCCTGGCTTTCCCACCATTGGCATTGTTCAGAGTCCCGTTCGCACGTGCAGGTCATTCACCCCTTACGGCCACCACAGAAACGGCATGCCGTGATGAGAGAATCGTTCAGTCAGCCGAGCTGCCCTCTCAGGTTACAATGTGTGCCAGCGTCTTGTTGTCTACTGCTCAGGAAGGGCGGCCCTCTTCCTGCACGTAGCCTTCGTCGGCACCACGAACCACCGTAGTGTGTTCTTCACTCTTGGCAGACTGACACTATCACAGGCGAAGCGTGGTAATAAACTGTCAGCCTGTCAACAGGAGGCAGACAGAGAGCCGATCAGACCGACGCGAAAGAGTGAATGCCTTTGGACCACACAACAGAAGTCGAACTAACCAAAGGCAAAGTCACCAGTCCTATATCCTCTTGGTTTATGTTCATATGTTCGACACGCTACCCCTACAACCTTCTATCCTAGGACAATAGAAAATCATAAAAATCCCTTTAGGTTCTGTTCGCCCGTACTGTGCCCAACACAAAAACCCCCGCTCTTCTACACCCAGCTGATGTCAATATCCACCCTGAAAGCGACCAACTACCATTCAGCACCATTGTGGGAAATGACAGGACTCTACAGGTGAAACGTGATACCAGAACTATGAAATACAAAAAAAAGGTCTGTCCATCCCTATCCTCCACCCCTGTCAGGGCCCCGCTTGGGGAGGACAACAGATCAGCGTTTGGCTTTTGTCGGTGACAAGTATCGAGTGACGAGTTCACGATGGTGAGGCCTGTGGTGGGGGGTAGGCGATAAAATAAAAAAATGGGGGGTGGTGGGGTTCGTTGTGGCTGTTTTGTGTTGGCTTTTGAAAGCTGTCTTGAAAGGGCGTATGTATGCAAGGATTTTGTATAGGTATGAATCATGGGGTTGTTGTTATTCAATAAATTGAAGGCCGTGAGAGGAAGTGATACCAGCGCGCGCGCACACACACACACACACACACACACACACACACACACACACACACACACACACACACTCACTCACACACACACACACACACACACACACACACACACACACACACACACACACACACACACACACACACACACACACACACATTGCTTCAGCCAACAGGGCTGAGTTATCACTCACGTTTTGTTTTTCTTCTTCTTTCAAATATGGTTATTGTCGTTGGTGGTGGTGGTGGTGGTGTTGTTGTTGTTGTTGTTGTTGTTGTTGTTGTTGTTGTTGTTGTTGTTTTGTTGGGTTTGTTTGGGTTTTCTTTTTTTTGTTGTTGTTGTTGTTGGCTTGTTTGTTTCTGTGTTTGCTTTTCTTTTTCTTTTTTTTTCTTTCTTTTGTCGTTTTTTTTCTTTTTTTCTGTCTACTCCAATGGCATCAGTCCCACACTTTTCATTCTTGCTCCCCGTCCACAGCCACACCCTGGCTTGTCCCACTGCAGCCCTGACACCGGCAGTTCACAGCGAGCGTCATGATCAAACCGCGATAGGGCAACCCACCAGAGGAGACACTGCACTGCAGTCAAATGACTTCCAGAATACATATATCAAAAGGAATTTAAAGTTCATCCGCCAGTTAACAGGAACAAACAAATTACGAGACAAAACACGACGCGTTTCGACCTCTTAGGTCTTCCACAGGCAAGATAAACAACATTGAAACAACAATGAAAGCGAAGAACGGGCACTCACATATCTTCTCTTATCTTCGTTTTCATTGTCCTGAATGTTGTTTCTCTGACCTTAAGTAAACCTGAGAGGGCGAAACGCGTCGTGTTTTGTCTTGTAATCTGTCCATGTCAACTGGCAGGATTTACTTTAAAATCCTTTCCAAATTTGGTTCAGTTTCCTGCCTGCAATCACCTCTCTTAGAAACTATCTTGGAAATACTTGGTGGTGTAGCCAGAATAAAGCAGCATCTCGCACTATGAGTTTCAATCAGTCAACAATACTGCATTTATAGAAGAACCACCCGACCGATTGCATCAAAGCTTGGTGGAAATACAGAACACGGCCAAAGGGTGAACCCACCAAACGCTAGGACGGAACAGTGGTGAGGACATTGCTCAAAGTCAGCACTCCATTCAGTGCGCTTCTGGTGTACAAAGCATTGACAGAACATTGTGCTTCTGGTGTACAAAGCATTGACAGAACATTGTGCTTCTGGTGTACAAAGCATTGACAGAACATTGTGCTTCTGGTGTACAGAGCATTGACAGAACATTGTGCTTCTGGTGTACAAAGCATTGACAGAACATTGTGCTTCTGGTGTACAAAGCATTGACAGAACATTGTGCTTCTGGTGTACAAAGCATTGACAGAACATTGTGCTTCTGGTGTACAAAGCATTGACAGAACATTGTGCTTCTGGTGTACAAAGCATTGACAGAACATTGTGCTTCTGGTGTACAGAGCATTGACAGAACATTGTGCTTCTGGTGTACAAAGCATTGACAGAACATTGTGCTTCTGGTGTACAGAGCATTGACAGAACATTGCGCTTCTGGTGTACAAAGCATGCACAGAACATTGTGCTTCTGGTGTACAAAGCATTGACAGAACATTGTGCTTCTGGTGTACAAAGCATTGACAGAACATTGTGCTTCTGGTGTACAGAGCATTGACAGAACATTGTGCTTCTGGTGTACAGAGCATGCACAGAACATTGTGCTTCTGGTGTACAGAGCATTGACAGAACATTGTGCTTCTGGTGTACAAAGCATTGACAGAAAATTGTGCTTCTGGTGTACAAAGCATTGACAGAACATTGTGCTTCTGGTGTACAGAGCATTGACAGAACATTGTGCTTCTGGTGTACAAAGCATGCACAGAACATTGTGATTCTAGTGTACAAAGCATTGACAGAACATTGTGCTTCTGGTGTACAAAGCATTGACAGAACATTGTGCTTCCGGTGTACAAAGCATTGACAGAACATTGTGC
>CM065742.1:44546587-44556587 GCA_033310375.1 Conus canariensis
GCTGTTGCGAGGTTGGCCTCTCTTCCTCTTTCCCTGTGGGTTCCAGGTCAGGGCTTGGCATGTGGTGTTGGACGCTGGCTTCCTGAGGGTGTGTCCGATCCAGCCTCACTTCCTTCGCAGTATCTGCTTGGCCACTGGTTCCTGTCCCGCACGCTCCCACAGATCTTCGTTTCGGATCTTCTCTGGCCATCAGATTTTGTAGATGCGCCTCAGACAGGTGTTGAAGAATGTCTGAATCTTTTGTTGCATCGTCTGTGTTGTCTTGCCATGTCTCGCATCCGTAGAGCAGAACTGACTTCACATTTGAGTTGAAGATGCGGAGTTTGGTTCTTAAGCTGATTCCTCCAGATGCCCAAATGTTCTTGAGCATGACGAAAGCTGCTCTTGCCTTGCCGATTCTGGCTGTGATGTCTCGGTCCATGCCTCCCTGTTGGTCAACCACGCTTCCCAGGTAGACGAAAGACTCCACCTCCCTGATGGGCTCTCCACCAACTGTGACTGATGTGCTGGCAGTGGTGTTGATTTTCATCAGCTCAGTCTTCTTCCTGTTGATCTTGAGCCCTGTCCTGGCTGATGTGGTCTCCAGGCGAGTGGTCTTGTCCTGCATCTGGCTGTGGCTGTGTGACAGGAGCGCCAGGTCGTCAGCGAAGTCGAGGTCGTCCAGCTGCATCCAGAGTGTCCACTGTATACCGTTGTTCCTGCCTGTTGTAGTGGTCTTCATGATCCAGTCAATGACCAGGAGGAAGAGGAACGGCGACAGCAGGCACCCCTGCTGAACTCCGGTCTTCACCTCGAAACTTTCGGACAGCTGGCCGGCGTGGGCAATCCTGCAGTTCATGTCCTGGTAGGTGCACCGGATGAGGGAGATGATCTTCTTGGGGACTCTGTAATGCCTCAGTAGCTTCCACAGTGTCTCTCTGTCCACACTGTCGAAGGTCTTCTCATAATCTATGAAGTTGATGTAGAGGGGGGAGTTCCACTCCAGCGACTGCTCCACGATGATGCGCAGGCTGGCGATCTGGTTGGCACATGATTTGTTCTGCCAGAAGCCTGCCTGCTGGTCTCAGAGCTTGGGGTCAACAGCCTTCTTCATCCTCTCCAGTAGAACCCTGTTGAGAACCTTGCCTGGCATTGACAGGAGCATGATCCCTTGGTAGTTGCTGCAGTCCCTGAGGTCTCCCTTCTTTGGCAGCTTGATGATGATTCCTTCTTTCCACTGGGCTGGTAACTCCTCCTTCTCCCAGATCTTGCTGAAGAGGCTGTATAGCATGTTGACAGCTGTCTCTATGTCCACTTTGATGGCTTCTGCTGGTATCTCGTCCGGCCCTGCAGCCTTCCCATTTTTCATAGTCATGATGGCCTTCTTGATCTCTGACTCCGCGGATGGGATGTCTGGTGGTGTGTCAGGGGCGGGGCAGTTCAGCAGCTCCTTGAAGTGTTCTGCCCATCGTTTCAGCTGTTCCTCAGTTGTTGTCAGTGGGTTTCCATTCTTGTCCTTCACTGGCTTGTCTGTCTGCTGGAACTTGCCCATCAGCTTCTTGGTCTCCAGGTACAGGTCCTTCAGGTTCCCTTGTCCGGCTGCTGCCTCTGCTTGACTGGCCAGGTCGTCAAAGTAGTCCCTCTTGTCCTTCTTGATGCTCCTCTTTACTTCTGCTGTGTGCTCTTCCTGTGCCTTTGCCTTAGCTGCTCTAGTCCGGCTCATGTTCAGTGTAGTTTTCTTCTCTTTCCTTGTTTCCAGCTTGTGGATGGTGTCGGCAGAGATTCATTCCTTGTGCTGGGTCTTCTTCTTGCCAAGGATCTCTTCACATGTGTCATGCCAGAGCTTCTTGCAGTGTTCCCACTGTGTCTCGATGTCCATCTCACCGTCTTCTATCAGCTCTTGTAGCGGCTGGAACCTGTTGGAAAGGCTGATCTGGAATGCTGCTTGTGTGTCCCTGTTTCAGAGCAGTCCGACATTGTACCTTGTACGTGTGTTGTTGACGTTGGTGAATCTCTTGAGGCGAAGTCTCACTGTTGTTAAAAGAAGGTGGTGGTCTGATGACACGTCAGCACCTCTCATCACTCGTACATCCCGCCATGATCTCCTGAACTTGCGGCTAATGCAGATGTGGTCAATCTGGTTCTCTGTGACATGGTTCGGGGATCTCCATGCGGCCTTGTGGATGCGCTTGTGTGGGAAGATACTTCCTCCTATCACCAGCTGGTTCAGGGCGCACAGGTCTGCAAAGTGCTCACCATTCTCATTCATCTGTCCCAGTCCGTGTGTCCCCATGATGTCCTCGTAGCCTGTGTTGTCCATTCCAATCTTGGCGTTGAAATCTCCCGTCAGTATGGTTATGTCCTTTGCTCCTCTTCTGTCTATCACTGTCTGTAGTTGCTGGTAGAAGTCATCTTTCTTCTCTTCTTCCGCATCATTGGTGGGAGCATAGCACTGGATGATGTTCAGCCTGATGTCATTCTTCTTCGTGGTAAACATGGCTGTGATGATGCGGGAGTTGACAGGTTCCCATCCGATGAGTGCCCCCTGTGCCTCCTGTGCCAGCATCAGGGCCACACTCTCAGTGTGGGGGCTCCATCCTCTGTGTGTCCTGAGTACAGCAGCTGTTCTCCAGATGAAAGTCTCAGCTGTCCTGACTGTAGCCACCTTGTCTCACTCAGTCCTAGCACTCCGATCTTGTAGTTTTTCATCTCTCTTGCAACTTGGATGGTTTTTCCTGTTTCGTACATCGTCCTGATGTTCCATGTGGCTACTCTCGTCATTGTCCTGGGTGTTAGAAGGGGTGTCAGCCTTGCAGCTTCCTTTCGGCTTTCACTGCACCGCGTCATAAGTCTCCGGGATGGAGACCCTTCCTTGCCCTGGTGAATGTTTTGGTTCATTGTCGTCGATGCTTCTGTAACTGATCTTTTTTCAGGTAGGGTTGTTAGCCCTACGCAAACCCCTTTATCCTCCGGGCGAGGTGGTCCTACCTTAGTCGCCTCTTACTACATGCATGGCAGGGCAGTGGGTCTATTCTATGCCCAACCCACAGGGCAGGGACTAAATTATAATAGACTAATAAATTCCAAGGTTAAGTAACCGAGCACCGTTCCAGCAACTTACAGAGCAGCTTGGTGTTGCAATGACTGCAAGAAATATTCAATTATAAACAAAGCTTGCTCTTATGTCTTAGATTGAAGAAATATACATATATATATATATATACATTCAGATCATGTGTGTCTAACAAAATCTGTTTACAAACAAAATCAATAACAAATGTTTCACGTGATTTTTAAAGCACATGCATTCTGCGTACCTTACAACGAACAAAGAATAATTTCTTTTAAAACGCCTAAGGAAATTTGGAAACACCTTCCAGCAATATATCTAGCATAAACGTACAATCACAAAGTTAGTTGCAAAGTGTGGCGACAGCAAGCGGAAATCTAAACAAATCTTACACACTTTCAGTACTATATCCACCAAACATGAACACAAACGAATCACAAGACAAAAAACGACGCTCTTCGGCCTCTTAAGTCTTCTTCAGGCAAGATGAACAACACTCAGGACAACAAAAATGAAGAACGAGCAATCACTTATCTCGTAAAATTCGGCACAAGATGGGCGTTGAAAAGTTAAGGAAAATATTGCGCCATCAATTGTAAGATTTGGCTTTAGTCGTAATGCTCGGAATAGCATCAACAGTAGTGAAGTATGCATGCAAATTATGAGGAAAGTTTCGACTACCGACACAATCTTCCTGGGTACTTTTCCGCAGCTCTAACATTAATCTCTCACCTGCTGGGATCTGTTGTTGCTGCCTCCACCAAGGAAGTTTTTCTCACATGTGTCTCTTGTTGGTTTTCTCTCGATGTCAACACGATTGCACCCAAAATACCGAAATTAAACTTTCTGACAGAGATCAACATTTTTCATCTGTTCCACGATTTTTGCAGAAGAAAGATTTTGAACAAAATTTCCGGTGTGTCTTTAGGTTTATTTTAAAGGTTGCGAGAAGAACGCACTTTTTTTTTTTTTTTTTTTTTTTTTTTTTTTTTGAAGACTTGTGAGTTGACTTCAACGCGGTGACAGCCCTGGCATGGCCCATAATGTATCTGGGCTATAAACAGCACATTCTCCCTCCTCTCTCTCTCTCTCTCTCTCTCTCTCTCTCTCTCTCTCTCTCTCTCTCTCTCTCTGGACAAAATGGAATGTGAGCCTGAAACGGATCCTTTAAATGTTATTGCGGATCCGTCCAGCTGAAACGGGACAAAGAACGGATTCGAGATCCCTCCATCAAGATGACGCAAAAATACTTGATCCGACGAAAAGGAAAATTTATGGAAAGATGGAAAGTAGCTCAGGAAAGAACCCATGAATTTTCTTGTTCATGCGGATCCGCTTTCAAAGGCGGATCCAGGATTTGTTGGACGGTAGCAGATGCCTGCGTTCTCCGGCGTGCCTTTCGGGTTTTGTTTTGTGTTTCAACTGCAAGCATGTACTCCAAAACCTTTTTATCAAAATGTGCTTGGTGATTAAAAAGAAAAGCGTCGCCTTTGAATAGAAAAGGGGGGGGGGGGGGGTTAGTGAAGAAAGAAAAAGAAAGGAAAAAAAGGAAATAAAGAAAAGAAAAGGGGGATGTAAACTGCTAAATCATGCACACTGAAGCCAGCAGCAGCATTAAAACATGTCCCGGGGTGTCAGATTGCATGAGATAACGCTTTGAACCTGTTCACAGGAATGACACCGTTGGCTAATGCACATGTGATCCTGGGAAGCGAGACTGAGAGGTTCGAGTCTGATAAGGCGGGGTTTTTTTTTTTCTTCTTCTTCTTTGATTTTTTTTGTTTGTTTGTTTGTTTGCTTGTTTGTTTGTTCTCCTCCCTCTCCTTTATATATGTGTGAAAGGAGTGAGAGAGGGGAAAGCACAGAGAGAGAGAGAGAGAGAGAGAGAGAGAGAGAGAGAGAGAGAGGGAGGGAGGGAGGGAGAGGTGGGGTGAGGGGAGTGAAAAAGAGACAGACAGTCAGACAGACAAAACTGAAGTAGACAGTTGAGGCAAACAAGAAATCAACCAGAGACAGACAGACAGACATGCAGACATGCAGACAGACAGACAGACATGCAGACAGGCAGACAGACAGACAGACAGACAGACAGACAGCTGAACTAGATAGTTGAGGCAAACAAGTGTATGTAATCAACCTTTCTTTCGTGGTCTTTCGATCTTCAGTCTTCAGTCTTTCAGGAATCACACAGACGCATACACATACACATCTGCATACACACACACACACACACACACACACACACACACACACACACACACACACACACACACACACACACACACTCACACACACACACAACACACACACACATACGCGCGCGCACACACAGACACACACAAGTACACACATGCACACGCATACGCACACACATTCACACACCACACACACACGAGCACATGCACGCGCGCACCTCATATACTGGCACGCACACATGGATCCATGACCACACCCATGCACACACACACACACACACACATATACACACACACGTACACACTCACCACACACACATACAATGATGATAATGCCACATCCATTGTTAGGTAGGTACCCAAGATCTGACCAGAGCTTTGGACTAATGCATGGGTCAGACAGCTGCTAAGTCTTAGCCACGAGACCCTCTTCTTCAATTCTCTCATCTTAGTCATTAATTCATTTATCCATCAGCTAGAAGTCATGCGCAGTGTGGTCTCGAATCTTAGCGGATGTGGTGTAGCGTATATGGACTAGTCTGCCCATAGTGACGCCTCCTTGATGAAACTGAAACTGAAATGCAGTATTAACAGACAGAAAGATGCGAGGCTCGAATACAGTAGAAATCCTTTGTAGTTCACCAGTTTCTCCTAACAGCCGAAGTTTTGCTGGGTGGCTTTTTTTTTGCAGAGTGTGTAAATCATAATTTGAATCACAAAAACAAAAACGAAAAATACGGAAATAAATAATAAACTGGAATATAAGAAAAAGGATGGAAAGTGCTGAGGAAGTAGAGACGAATGAGGGTGGTGTGTGTGTGTGCTGTGTGTGTGTGTGTGTGTGTGTGTGTGTGTGTGTGTGTGTGTGTGTGTGTGTGTGCGTGTGTGTGTGTGTGTGAATGTGTGTGTGTGTGAGTGTGGGTATGTGTGTGTATGTGTGTGTGTATGTGTGTGTGTGTATATGTGTGTGTATGTGTGTGTATGTGTGTATATGTGTGTATGTGTGTGTATGTGTGTGTATGTGTGTGTCTATGTGTGTGTATGTGTGTGTATGTGTGTATGTGTGTGTATGTGTGTGTATGTGTGTGTGTGTGTATGTGTGTGTATGTGTGTGTGTTTGTGTCTGTGTGTGTATGTGTGGGTGTGTGTGTGTATTGTGTATGTGTCTGTCTGTGTTTGTGTCTGTGTGTATGTGTGTATGTGTGTATATGTGTGTGTGTTTGTGTTGTGTGTGTGTGTGTGTGTGTGTGTGTGTGTGTGTGTGTGTGTGAATGTGTGTGTGTGGTGTTTTGTATTGTGTGTAGTGTGTGTGTATGTGTGTTATGTGTGTGTATGTGTGTGTATGTGTGTGTATGTGTGTATGTGTGTGTATGTGTGTGTCTATGTGTGTATATGTGTGTGTATTGTGATGGTGTATGTGTGTATGTGTTTGTGTCGTGTGTTATGTGTGTGTGATGTGTGTATGTGTGTGTTGTGTGTTTGTGTCTCTGTGTGTATGTGTGTGTATGTGTGTGTATGTGTATGTGTTGTTGTGTTGTGTCTGTGTGTGTTGTGTGTGTGTGTGTAGTGTGTGTGTGATATGTGTGTGTTGTGTCTGTGTGTGTGTGTGTGTGTTGTTGTGTGTGGTGGAAGAGTGAGGGGATGGATATGTGTCGAAATGGGGCTGTAACGCCAAGGAAAGCCCCCCCTCCCCCCCCCCTCCACACACAAACACACCCTCCCCACCTCCGTATGTACCGTAATCAGTGAATATCAACAACAACAACAACAATAATAACAATAGTTATGATAATAACCATATTAATGATAATGATAGTAACGATGGTGATAAATTGTTATCAATGTTATAATT
Source organism: Conus canariensis (assembly GCA_033310375.1). Taxonomy (NCBI): domain Eukaryota; kingdom Metazoa; phylum Mollusca; class Gastropoda; order Neogastropoda; family Conidae; genus Conus; species Conus canariensis. Next base: position 44,553,684 of record CM065742.1, read on the forward strand.
ATCATTATTATCATTATCACTATGATTATTACTATCATAAGCATTATCATTATTATTAACAATAATAATAATATCATCAGTTTCATCATTATTATTATTATTATCATTATCATTATTATTTAACGACTACCAGATTTGAACAGGTCACTCAGCAGGGGAAACAAGCACTTAGACCTTTCGACGGACGTCCGTCTTCGTCAGCGGTGGTGTTGCTTCTGGGTGAACTGGAGTTCAGTGCACACGACCACGGGTCTAACCCTGGTCATTATTTGTAGTAGTAGTAGTAGTAGTAGTAGTAGTAGTAGTAGTAGTAGTAGTAGTAGTATCATCATCATCATCATCATCATCATTATTATTATTATTATTATTATTATTATTATTATTATTATATCATCAGCATCATCATAATTATTATTGTTGTTGTTGCTGTTGTTATTGTTGTTGCTGTTGTTGTTATTATCATTGTCATTATTATTATTGTAGTTGTTGTTATTATTATTATTGTTGTTATTATCATTACTATTATTATCATTATTGTTGCTATTATCATCATCATCGTCGTCATTTATTATTATTATTATTATTATCATAATTATTATTATTATTATCATTATTATTATCATCATCATCATCATCATTAAAAGGCAGCAATAACAACAATTATATTAAACAAAATCCGAAACTTCAAGCCCAGCATAGTCATTGTCCTCTAACAAGTCCTGCTACCTTCCACACTAAGATCATGACCACAGCATAATCATCGTGCTCAAACAAGTCCTGGTACCTTCCACTCTAAGATCATGACCACAGCATAATCATCGTGCTCAAACAAGCCCTGCTACCTTCCACTCTAAGATCATGACCACAGCATAGTCATCGTGCTCAAACAAGTCCTGGTACCTTCCACTCAAAGATCATGACCACAGCATAGTCATCGTGCTCAAACAAGTCTTGCTGCCTTCCACGCTAAGATCATGACCACAGCATAGTCATCGTGCTCAAACAAGTCTTGCTGCCTTCCACTCTAAGATCATGACCACAGCATAGTCATCGTGCTCAAACAAGTCTTGCTGCCTTCCACGCTAAGATCATGACCACAGCATAGTCATCGTGCTCAAACAAGTCTTGCTGCCTTCCACTCTAAGATCATGACCACAGACACCAGCAGAGAACCAGTTGGGCGTCTTTCTTTTTCTTTTTCTTTCTTTCTTTCTGTTCTGTTCTTTTTTATTCTTCCTTTTTTTTTCTTCATTTTTTTTCTTTTCCCCTTTCTTTTCTCTCTTTCTTTCTTTCTTTTTTTTTCTTTCGTTCTTTTTCTTTCTTTTTTTTTCCTTTTTTTTTTTCTTTCTTATTTTCTCTTTCTTTTTTGTTTCTTCCTTTTCTTTCTTTTCTTTCTTTCTTTCCTTCTTTGTTTTCTTTTCATTTTCCTTTTTTTTTTCTTTTTTCCTTTCTTTCTTTATTTTTTTCCGTTTCTATTCTTTTCTTTCTTTCTTTCTTTTCTTTTTACTTTTCTTTTTTCTTTCTTTTCTTCTTTCCGTTTTCTTTCTTTCCTTTCATCTTTCTTTCTTTCTTTCTTTCTTTCTTTTATTCCTTTCCTTTCTTTCTTTTCTTTTTTTTTCCTTTCTTTTCCCACAAGCAAAAGAAGTCGAACAACAACAGACGACGAACGAGAGAGAGAGAGAGAGAGAGGAGGGGGGGGGGGATGCGGAGGAAGGGGGTGGGGGGAGGTAGCGTTGGCGGGGGGGGGGGGTGGAGTGGAGGGGAGGGGAGGGGGGAGGGGGAGAAGAGGTGGAGAGAAGGGAAGCAATACGGTCGAGCGGGGCGTGAAATGTCAGCGTGTTGCCATGGTAAAATGACACTTAGTCTCAGTGCGGGGCGGCGGAGACGTGGAGTTTGGCCGTTGAGTTTGTCCGTTCGTCTGGAAATTATATCTGGTGGACACAAACCAAACACGAAGCTAAAGGACAGTGGGGGGGGGGGGGGAGGTGGGGGGGGGGGGGGGGGGGGGGGGGGGGGGGGGGGGGGGGTGGAATGTCAGACAGAGTCGATTCGGTCAAGTCACCTTCAGGTGCTGCAAAACAAGATGTCGGCAAATTTGCATCCTTTCGCCCGGTTGCTGGGGGATGGGGGGGGGGGGGGGGAAGGGGGAGGTGAAGGGGGGAAAATGAGAATAGCAGTAATTTTGTGGGCGTATCGGAGGACGATTCTATTTGTGTTTTGTTTGTGCGCGTGGGGAACAAACAAACAAACAAACATATAATGGCGGTAAATAAACAGAAATTTGTTATTTCTTTCCAGATCTCCCAGTCGTTACAGATGACATTGATTGACTAGGTATACGGGCAGGTGGAAAGGATTTGGGCTGAATCGGTCATTTGGTTCTTTAAAGGTTATCTTTGTCTCTCTCTCTCTCTCTCTCTCTCTCTCTCTCTCTCTCTCTCTCTCTCTCTCTCTCTCTCTCTCTCTCTCTCTCTCTCAAAAACAAAACAAAACAAAACAAAACAAAAATCAAACACACAAACAAACAAAACAGGCTGTAAACAGAGTGGTTAATACACCTGGCCGCCATCTTTGAAAACAGACTGTAAACATAGCGGCTAATACCACAGCTAGCCAGATCTTTAGAAACAGACTGTAAACATAGCGGCTAATACCACAGCTGACAGCCATCTTTACAAACAGACTGTAAACAGTGTGGTGAATACGACTGTTGGCCAGAATCTTCAGAAACAGACTGTTAACAAAGCAGTTAATACAATAGCTGGTCGCCATCTTGAAAAGCAGGATGTAAACAGAGTGGCTTTGTGTGTGTGTGTGTGTGTGTGTGTGTGTGTGTGTGTGTGTGTGTGTGTGTGTGTGTGTGTGTGTGTATTCAGTCTCTTCAGTTTAACGTCCTTCCACTAA
>CM065742.1:44561587-44563537 GCA_033310375.1 Conus canariensis
ATATCATAAATCATAAACTGCTGTGAGTGGAATATTTGTTGTTGTTTTTTACGGGTTGTTTATGGTGTTGATAATTCGATGATAGCACTTTTTTTCTTTTCACCATGGCGACAGACTTGAAAGGACCTGTACTTGGTCAATGGTGCGATAATTAACCTGAACACAAAAATGGAAAAGTGAGAATTGTCAGCCAGATTTCACTCAACAAGGATAACCAGTCATTTAACAGTGTGTTGTAGAATTCTTCGCAGAAACTTCGCCGTCCATATTTCACAGAGCTATTTCCTATTCTCAGTGCTTAAATGACGACTTCGTGAAAACGTGTCCGATAGACACATATCCGTAAACGTTGGTTTACCACTGATTTTAAAGGTATGTTATAGGAACTCACCGTCAGAACTTAACACCGTGTAAGTTCCGTTTCACATGAATGTTACCGTCACCAATTTACACTGTCGTCACCAGTTTACACTGTCGTCACCAATTTAAACTTTAAGTTTTTTTGTTTTTTTGTTTTTTTGCAGGGACGTTGCCGTCAATATGTTACAGCGTTCGAGAAAGTCGTTGTCAACACTTTACAATGTAGTCCCATCATACAGAGACATCGCCGTCAACACTTTACAGTGTTAGTTCTATGTCACAGAGACATCGCCGTCAACACTTTACAGTGGTAGTTCTATGTCACAGAGACATCGCCGTCAACACTTTACAGTGTTATTCTATGTCACAGAGACATCGCCGTCAACACTTTACAGTGTTATTCTATGTCACAGAGACATCGCCGTCAACACTTTACAGTGTTATTCTATGTCACAGAGACATCGCCGTCAACACTTTACAATGTTAGTTCTATATCACCGAGACATCGCCGTCAACACTTTACAGTGTTAGTTCTATGTCACCGAGACATCGCCGTCAACACTTTACAGTGTTAGTTCTATGTCACCGAGACATCACCGTCAACACTTTACAGTGTTAGTTCTATGTCACCGAGACATCGCCGTCAACACTTTACAGTGTTAGTTCTATGCCACCGAGACATCGCCGTCAACACTTTACAGACAGTGTTAGTTCTATGTCACCGAGACATCGCCGTCAACACTTTACAGTGTTAGTTCTATGTCACCGAGACATCGCCGTCAACACTTTACAGTGTTAGTTCTATGTCACCGAGACATCGCCGTCAACACTTTACAGACAGTGTTAGTTCTATGTCACAGAGACATCTCCGTCAACACTTTACAGTGATAGTTCTGTGTCACAGAGACATCGCCGTCAACACTTTACAGTGTTAGTTTTATGTCACAGAGACATCGCCGTCAACATTTTACAGTGGTAGATCTAGTTGCAAAGTGAGGCGACTCCAGGCGGAAATCTCAACAAATTTGAAATATTAGTGATCATGCACCGAAAAAAAAAAAAAAACGTAGACAAACGAATCACAAGACAAAACACGACGCGTTTTGACCTCTTAGGTCGTCTTCAGGCATTTATAAGTGATTGCTCATTCATCTTTGTTGTCCTGAGTGTTTTGTTTCTTGCCTGAAGAAGACCTAAGAGGTCGAAACGCGTCGTGTTTCGGTTTCGTCTTGTGATTCGTTTGTCTACGGGGTTTTTTGTGTTTTTTTTTGCGGTGCATTATCACATACATTTCAAATTAGTGTCAGTTCTGTTTCATTATTTATCATTGATCTTACCTTTTCCTACGTCTTTTTTTTCTGTAAAATGTTCTAGCATTTCTTTTTTCTTTTCATACTTTTTTTTTTTTTTTTTTTTTTTGTATATTGTCTGACCGTTTTTTTTTCTACTTGTCTCTACTGTTCTGTAGTTTGTCCTACTTGTCAGTAACTTGCCATACCGTTTTCCTTCCTTTTCTCATTTTCCTGTAGTTGTTTTCTTATCTTGTCATACTTACGTGTATATTTCCTACCTGTTCTTACAAATTTTTTT
>CM065742.1:44563637-44566137 GCA_033310375.1 Conus canariensis
AGTGACCCCCCTTTCATGAAACTGAAACTGACAGTTCAGTTTTTCTTTTTTTTTTTTTTTTTTTTTGTTGTTGTTGTTGCTGCATGTGTATTGCAAGTAGCACGGCTTGTGACGATTTACTGCATATGTAGTTCAGCCGAAACTTTTTTTTTTCTAACGTTTGCTGCATTAATTTTGTAATTCGACCAAAACTGCATGTCTGCCGTTTTACTACACGTAGTTGAACCAACCTTATTAGTTTTCGGACGTTTGACTATGTGAATGATTTTACCAGCACTACTTCTCTGACATTTTACATGTGTGGTTGAACAGCATCAATTTCCTGACATGCTACTTCTGAAGTTACACCAACTCTACTCTTCTGGCATTTTATCACATGTCTGGTTCAATCAGCATTGATTCTCTGACATCAAATCACATGTCTGGTTCAATCAGCATTGATTCTCTGACATCAAATTACATGTGTCGTTCAACCAGCAAACGTTTTATGACATTTTACTGGTTGTGTACTTAAAGCAACAAAAAGCCGTATGACGTTTCACAGTATGTGTAGTTCAACCAGCAAAAAGCCGTATGACGTTTCACAGTATGTGTAGTTCAACCAGCAAAAAGCCTTATGACGTTTCACAGTATGTGTAGTTCAACCAGCAAAAAGCCTTATGACGTTTCACAGTATGTGTAGTTCCGTATGACGTTTCACAGTATGTGTAGTTCAACCAGCAAAAAGCCTTATGACGTTTCACAGTGTGTGTAGTTCAACCAACAAAAGTCTTCTGACGGTTGAACAACTTTGTCTGCAATTCCGTTTTTCTTTCCATTTAAATCCCTTTCATCTTGATTACAGACAACACAAATGCTTCACTTCTCTCTGTGTTTCTTACTTTTGTTTTCAGAAGAATATATTCGCACATGGATTATGGCATATAATTCAAAATGCCTTGATTTCTTTTATTACAACCATGAAAGAAAATAAAGAATGAATAGGAGAGAGAGAGAGAGAGAGAGAGAGAGAGAGAGAGAGAGAGAGAGAGAGAGAGAGAGAGAGAGGCGTAGCGCCTGGCTCGTGGGTTTGAGAACTATAGGGCGTCCTGGAAAGAGAGACAGAGACAGGCAGACAGAATGTTGTTTGTAAGGCTTGAACTTAAGAAAGAAACTTTTTAATCAGATACCGTCATCATCATCAGTATGATGATGATGATGATGATGATGATGACAACGACGACGACGACGACGACGACGATGGTAATAACAATAATGATAATGATAATAACAATAATAGTGATAATAATAGTAATAATAGTAACATCGATGATAATGGTAATTAGTAGTAGTGGTGGTGGTGGTGGTAGTAGTACTACTAGTAGTAGTAGTAGTTATGCTGAATATTATTATCATTACTGTTACTGTTATTATCATTGCTATATTATTATCATTATCAATAGGAGGAGTAGTAGTAGTAGTAGTAGTAGTAGCAGCAGCAGCAGCAGCAGTAGTAGTAGTAGTAGTAGCAGTAGTAGTAGTATTTATTCTTAGTATTCTTATTTTGCAATCCACTATAAATAGTAACATCTTCTCATTGGTACGTCTTTCGGTACGCAATTCATATTCTCAGTCTGCAGTATGCGTGTCTTCCGGCGATGGTGACACAAGGAAACATGGTGGTGGTGGTGGTGGTGGTGGTGGGTGGTTGGTGGAATCCGCATTTAACCCAGTCCTAAATTTGACAAGTTTCCTCGTCTGCCTTCAATGGCTTGTCGTAGAGTGTGTGTGTGTGTGTGTGTGTGTGTGTGTGTGTGTGTGTGTGTGTGTGTGTCTGTCTGTCTGTCTGTCTGTCTGTCTGTCTGTCTGTCTGTCTGCCTTTCTGTGTGTATGTGTGTGTCTGTCTGTCCGTCCGTCTGTGTGTCTGTCTGTCTCCATGTGTGCGTGTGTCTGTCTGTCTGTGCGTGTGTGTGCGTTGTTTTGTGTGTGTGTGTGTGTGTGTGTGTGTGTGTGTGTGTGTGTGTGTGTGTGTGTGTGTGTGTCTGTGTGTGTGTTGTTTAGTTGGTTTGTCTTTTTTTATCATTGTAAAATATTACTTCGTACATTTCATTCCTTGTTTTTGATTTGGTGTCGCATGGTGACATTTTGAGGAGAACATTTCTATGCTTGTCACGTACCGCACTCTCTGTATTCCTTCCAAACCTTCTTGCAAGGTGCGTAACTCTCGAATTGATAGTTACCTCACGTCAAACTATGCATCGGTGTAACAAAACCTTGTGAATCAGTCACTAACTTTCAACGTGATTTCTTTTTTTTTCATTCTGAGTGTTGTCACTGTCAAAACAGGCAGTCGTGTGCGCGCATACTGAGAGAGAGAGAGAGAGAGAGAGAGAGAGAGAGAGAGGGAGAGAGAGAGAGAGAGAGAGAGAGAGAGAGAGAGAGAGAGATCGAGAGAGATCTGAACTCAGAAAAGTTTTATTCGATCAGAGACTGAGATTTTAGGAAGATCCTATTCTTCTAA
>CM065742.1:44576758-44579258 GCA_033310375.1 Conus canariensis
CACACACACACACACACACAACACATCAACCAAAACACGTGCACATACACAGGTTGGTTGCGCAAAGACACACACGAACACACACACACACACACACACACACACACACACACACACACACAAACAAACATCACACACGCGCGCGCCCCACACACCCCCCACACACACACATACACACACACACACAGAGACACACACACACACATATACCCCTCCCCCCCCACACACACACCATATCAGATGAGTCTCCTCTGTCTGTGATTTAAGGGAACACTGCACTATCAGTTCAGTGACCAGCTGGCTATCTTGGCCATCATGATGTCACCTGCCTCACAGTGCAGCACTGTTACTGTGTTGTCTTCCTTGTTTTGTATTGTACTGATTGTAGAGCGTCGTATCAAAACTTTTGGCATGTTTTTCATTGCTTTTGGCTGTGGTGCATCCTGTTGAATTCAGCTGTATCTGCTTTGAGGTGATTTTTTTAAAACGACAGGGACATGGGAGGAAGGACCGGGAGATGGGGGGAGGGGGGGGGGTGCGTCCTGTTTGTGGCGTTTCGTGTGTACATTTCACCCCATTTCATGAGATATATGCAACGCGCGCGCGCGCGCGCACCACACACAACACACACACACACACACAGCACAGCACGTGCACGCACATACACATACACACACTGTATTCACTCACTCTCACACACACACACACACACACACACACGCACGCACGCACGCACGCACAGCACACACACACACACCACAACACACAGCACGCACACTCACGCACGCACACGCGCGAGCACAACCACACACCACACACACACGCACGCACGCACGCACGCACCACGCCACACACACACACACACACACACACACACCACACACGAGTCACAACTCTTTCAAGGTTCTTCTCTTCTCCCTTAACTCCAAGCAGAGTCACCACATTAAGACCACATGGTTGCTGTGTGAAAGATGAAGGGGAAGTCACTGGGGCACCCCACTTTTCTAGTTCCGATACTCATCAACCCACCCCCCTCCACGGCATACAGTATGCGCGCACACGCCCAGCATTGTCGTCTGCTCCACTGACTTCTTTGAATCTTCACACAAGACACCCGCACACCGCACTTTTCCTGGAGAGTCGTAAAGGGAGACCACTCTCATGCGTGAAGTTATCCGAAACATATCGCCCTCATCGAAGTCACAGCGACCAGGCCATGGGCCGGTAAGCCACGTTCATGTCGCCGATCAGAAATAACTGGGCCGTATGGTTCTTTCCATTAATAACTGGGCTGTACGGTTCTCTCAATTAACGTTCGCTGTTCTGCTCTGAATGCACACCATTGAAGACAGGGATTTATACGGACAGGAACGTCAGTGACGATTGAAATCAACGGAGATATGATCAGAAAAGATTGTATGTGGCGCCATCGTGCCAGGGTTTACAGTCACAGAAATACCAAAGGAAAACATTGCTAACATTCACGCATTCAAAATAAACATAAGTTTCAAGAAATCATATGAAATCTTTCTATCTATCTCTCTCTGTGTCCCCCTCTCTCTCTCTCTCTCTCTCTCTCCTCTCTATTATATATATATATATATATGTTGTGTGTGTGTGTGTGTGTGTGTGTTGTGTGTGTGTGTGTGTGTGTTTCTGTCTGTCTGAGTTGATTTATATATGGTGAAGCTATTAACAGATTAAGTCTTCAGAAAGCCAAGTTGCTCTCCTTCAAATCTGTGAAAACCACTCTCGTCTCTCACAGTATCATTAAACTTTAGAAGTGAAGGGGTTAAGGCATTAGAGTTGCAGATGCTACATAAATTAAAGGGCAGTGCAGTGCAGAGAATTCGTTTTTGTCATGGATAGAAAGGGGAGCCAAAGTCTTGGTGTAATGCGCAAGGTCAAGGTCTTGACAGAACGCGTGTGTCTGCAGATGATTGCACTGTTGTGTGTGTGTGTGTGTGTGTGTGTGCGCGCGCGCGCGCGCGCGCGTGCGCCGTGTGCGTGTGCGCGCGTGCGTGTGTGTATGTGTGTGTTTGTGAGTGTGTGCGTTTTTGTATGTGTGTGTGCGTGCGTGCGTGCGTGTGTCTGTTTGTGTGTGTGCGTTTGTGTATGTGTGTGTGTGTGGCGTGCGTGCGTGCGTGCGTGGTGTGTGTGTGTGTGTGTGTGTGTGTGTGTGTGTGTGTGTGTGTGTGTGTGTGTGACCTGTTTGTCTAGACAGAACGCGTGTGTCTGCCGATGATTGACGTTGTCTCTGTTGGGGGCAGACAGGCAAATGATTGAAAGACCGAGAAGGAACGTAATGGAAATTTTGTATTGAATTCTTTCATCGATGGAAAGTGAAGGTATGAATTTAAGCCGCTTGAGGTATTAGAGGTACAAACACACACACACACACACACACCACACACACACACACACACACACGTGCGCGCGCGCACGCGCACGCGCCACACGCACGCACGCGCGTAACCACACGCTCACTTTGAAGTATCCA
>CM065742.1:44584258-44591758 GCA_033310375.1 Conus canariensis
TTCTACCGAATTACGAATAGAATATAGGGGCTTACCAAAAACGTGAGAACTTCAATTAGGTGGAAATACTTTTTCCACCTACTGAAGAACAAATGAACTCACTGACAGAGCAGAGCACAGGCAGACACATTCTGCCAACTACATCACACGCTTTATTCGTGGTCAAGCATCCTGGTATCAAGCAAATCCACAGAAGAATAATTGGTACCGAAGAAAAAAAAAGACTCTTCGTTGATGTTTCTGTTAACTTGTTGTAATATTGATAGCGATGGTAAGATTGCTATCACCATTATCAGTATTGTCATTTTCACTACTCCGTGTGTGTGTGTGTGTGTGTGTGTGTGGTGTGTGTGTGTGTGTGTGTGTGTGTGTGTGTGTGGTGCGTGCGTGTGCGTGCGTGTGTGTGCGTGTGTGTGTGTGTGTGTGTGTGTGTGTCCGTCCACACCTGCCCTCACGATTGTCTCAAATCTGATTTTCATTCTTTGTCCATGCTTTGGTGAACTTGTGTCAAATTCCTCAGTGTCCACAAGTTCATTAGGACAGTTGTCCACAAGGTCATTAGGACAGTTGTCCACAAGTTCATTAGGACAGTTGTCCACAAGTTCATTAGGACAGTTGTCCACAAGTTCATTAGGACTGTTGTCGGATGAGTGTGGTTGGCACCCACTAAAGGGAGTCTCTCACTCACCCTCATTTAGAGACTATGCATTATGTTGTCATCAGTAGAAGGCTTAGTATGAGATGCCTTGCATATGTTGGATCCGAACAGGCACAACTGGATATCACCCAGGTTATGCGACATCAGTATCACTTCTGATGAGCCACGGTAGGATGACCTGCTTCGGATTGTTCCTTGTAGACTGTCGAATTAACTCACGATTCTATTCATCCGTTTCCATTTTGGGTTACGGCATCCGATACGTATCCGGCAAAATTCTGTGCGTGCACCAGATTGGCGGTTTTACCGTGCAGCTTCGCGAACGTTTTGAGACAGACTTGTTCCCCCTCCCCCCCCCCCCCCCCCCCCCCCCCCCCCCCCCTGCTCCGTTTCCTTCCAAGTGTGACGCTGCTTCCCTCAAAACCGTTGACGCGTTTGCAGATGTGCTGTCACATAATTCGATACGCATGGGACTGACACTGTTTGAGTCTTCTGACTTCTAGTGAAATGAAGCCTATGTCTTCTCTGACTAGTTCTACCAGCTGGTCTATCGCATCACTTCGGAACTTATTCGTCTTGGGCATTGTTCTTCAGCTAGTACCAACATGGTTTTCCTGTTTACAGAACATTTACAAAATTCAGGAGAAATGATGAGAAGCTTGACTCACCCGTCCGGTAAGGTATCCATCTCAACATGCACCGGTCAGATAGACATATCGGTAACAATAGTCGTTGCCGTATCGTAGCCCGACACATGGAATCATGCCCTCTTCATTTCTATGTTTGCGATTTTTTCCTGTAACCGTAACTGTGAACCGACAAACGGAACTGCGCCCATAGAGGCTGCGACAGGCCCAGTTTGTGCATTTGGTTGTGTGAGGGGAGTTAGAAACAGCGGCAGAGGAAGTAAAGAACCTGAGAGTGCACAGAGGATGAAACGTTTCCTAAAATGTTATTTTCATCATTGTTATAATAACAATTACTATTATTGTTATTATTATTGTCATCATCATTATCATTATTATTATCATCTTTATCATTATCATTGTTATTATTACTGCTGTTGTTGTTGTTGTTATCATCTTCATTATTATCATTATGGTTGTTGTGTCTATTATTATCTTCGTCATCATCATTATTATTGTTATCATCATCATCATTATTACTATGATTATTATTATCATTATCATTATCAGTATGATTATAATTGTTATTGTTTTTATTGTTGTTGTTGTTGTTGTTAATGTTGGTATCTTCATCATCATTATTATTGTCATTTGATTCTAACACCCACTGTGGTTGCCCCATATAAACTGGGAAAGTGTCTACAAAGAGGGCTTGAGCACCCAGCTTTTCAATGACAGAAATTCACGGAGTGTGCGACGATAGAATGGCCGCCCTTTCTTACAGAGAGTCACGCTTCAGTTCCGCTGCTTCTTTCTCCAGTTTCCTGTCACCAGGGCCATTCAGAACCAAAAGACCGTGCCGCCTGCTCCTGAATCTGTACTGGTGTGATAGCGACAGGTGGCTGCTAACAAGTTAGCCTGTAGAAGAAGGTGCGGGTAGGACCAAGAGAAATACTGTCTTCAACCGCCGAACAAACCAGCCGCGAGCAATCCTGCACCACCCTTTGAAGCCTGCGCTGTGTTCACTTAGGGTGCAGGCACGCGCAGGGCATTCCATTAACACGTGAAGGGGCATAATTGCTCCCTGGCAGATGCCATTGTGTAATGGCCACCGGACGTGACACGACAGAACCTCCACGGGAGCGTTCCCATGAGAGTACCAGCCCATAGTTCAAGACTGCAGGGCCCACCGGGAAAAAAAAAAAAAAAAAACTTGACCGTCAAGCAACTGCCGTGTGTAACCTGTAGCCTCGCTCGTTGCTGTTCCGCTGACAGGTGACGACAGCACAACTCCAGACACGGCCAAGCTTTCGCCATGAGGTCTCACGTGTTCTCTGAAGAGAGGAGTAAAGCTCCTGAGAGTTACGAAAGATGAGACGCCTGCCAAAAATGTTATTCTCGTCGTTATTAGTACTGACATGTGGTTTGTGTATTATGGTTGCCCCATATGAACTGGGAAACTGTCTACAAAGAGGGCTTGAGAACCCAGCTTTTCAATGACAGAAATTCACGGAGTGTGCGACGATAGAATGGCCGCCCTTTCTTACAGAGAGTCACGCTTCAGTTCCGCTTCTTCTCTTCCACTGTTTCCTGTCACCAGGGCCATTCAGAACCAAAAGACCATGCCCGCTGTTTGTGAATCTGGACTGACATGAAAGCAACAGGTGGTTGAGCCACAAATTAGCCTGTATTATGCTGATGAAAAGCTGACAGGTTCCGGGTAGCTTAGCACGCGAGAGTTGTCTGTCGTGACGACTCTCTGTTGCGAAAGTCCAGTGGGATGTCATGGGCGCATGTGAATGAAATCATTGGAGCAGACGACACTGTTCGGTCTTCCCGCGCTTTGTCTGCTTGCTCTGCAGGTGGTGGGGTGCTGTATGTTGATGGGTGTCTGAACTATAAAATAGGTTTGAATATTCAGTTGCACGTGTGTATGTGGGGGAGGAGGGAAGGGGGAGAGAAAGGAAGAGAGAAGAGGGAGGAGTGATGGTGGAGGGAGGAGGTAGGGGGTTGAAAAAATATGTTTCAGCCTTTTTTTTCCGTGACTGTATGTGGTGGATCTTCTTGGCCCCAGTATATTTGTTCCGCAAGCTGAAGTTGTTGAAGACCAGCTAAAGCTCCATGTATCGAAGCTAGGCTAGACCAATGGTCTTCCTTCAGGACTGAAGCTTTCATGTGCCCATGCGTGTGGTCTCCTCAATGAAAACTGCATAATCGTCAGAAAAAAAGCCCCCAACTCCAAAGAAAACGTGATTTCCCAGCAGACTATCCAAAAACGTTCACATCTGTTCAAGCTTTCTCTTTTCTTTAATAGCCTATTCCCTTCACTTTTTCAAATCTGGTGTGCTCTTTGAAGTGGGGAATAAATGTCATTGCAGTTTCACAGCATTCCCAACACTGAATCGTCTTCCAGTTTGAAAACAGAAGTTTAAGATGATATGAGTGCTTGCAGTCAAGGATTACACTAACGCATTTTACTGTTAGATGGGCTATGTAACAGTGATTCCATTCAAGAATTCAAAGATTACATTAATACATTTGACTGTAGATGAACTACGTAAAAGTAATGGCGTTCAAGAATCGCATGCAGTTCCATTTTCCTACTATAAGATGCACTGTAGAGACAACCCCTTCAGTGTGAAAGCCCACACAACCTGCAGTCTTCCATATCTGATTGTCCTGACGCTTTCTGTCCACCCTGTCTTTCCTCCTTCCTCCACCTGCATGCGCACGTTCTGAAATATATGCATTGACAAGAAGGAGGCGAGCAAAAAATTGACTTTATCTCCCTTTCGGCACCCCCCCCCCCCCCCCACCCCCCCTCCCCCCCCCCCACCCCCCTCCCCCCATTCGCCCTTCTCCTCTGAATCAGAGAATGTGGAGAGAAGTCCACACAAACTGCTGTCTCTGCCTCCCCTCTTACCATCTTCTCTCTCTCTCTCTCTCTCTCTCTCTCTCTCTCTGTCTGCCTGTCTGTCTGTCTGTCTCTCTGTCTGTCTGTCTGTCTTCTCTCTCTCTCTCCTCTGTCTTCTCTCTCTCTCTCTCTGTCTCTCTCTCTCTCTCCTCTCTCTCTCCTCTCTCTCTTATTTATTTGACAGATACCCCCTGGCCAATAGGGCTTTTTGCTAATGGCAATAAAATTGTGTCAGTGTCAATGTGTTTTACTGTGTCTGTCTGTCTGTCTGTCTGTCTAGCTGTCTGTCTGTCGTCTCGCTCGCTGTCTCTCTCTCACCCACACACACACCACACACACACGCACGCACGCACGCACGCACGCACGCACGCACCACCAGACGCACACGCACACACACACACACACAAACACACGTAAACAGAGTAAGCACGCGCGTAAGCAACACACACACACACACACACACACCACACCCACACACACACACACAACACACACACGAACACACACACGTAAACAGATGTAAGCACGCGCGAACAACACACACACACACACACACACCACACACACACACACACCACACACACACACAACGGCACGTAGCACAACACACACACACCACACACCACACGTAAACAGATGTAAGCACGCGCGTAAGCAACACACACACACACCCCACACACACACACACACACACACCACACACACACAGGTCAACACACACACACAACACACCCACCGCACGCACGCACTGCACGCACGCACGCGCACATCAGCACGCACACACACACACTTCACACAGCACACACACACACACACACACCACACAATGCTCTGTGTGCTCTGCTTGGGCATTTTAGCTAGACTTTGTGTCCTTTGAACTGTGGGCGTGCCATCGTTCCATCATAGGAGGAAGAGTTATCCTACTTGCATGTTATAGGAAACAATGTGCTGTGTTTGAGCTGTGGGCGTGCCATCGTTCCATCATAGGAGGAAGAGTTACCCTACTTGCATGTTATAGGACAACAATGTGCTGTGTTTGAGCTGTGGGCGTGCCATCGTTCCATCATAGGAGGAAGAGTTATCCTACTTGCATGTTATAGGACAACAATGTGCTGTGTTTGAGCTGTGGGCGTGCCATCGTTCCATCATAGGAGGAAGAGTTACCCTACTTGCATGTTATAGGACAACAATGTGCTGTGTTTGAGCTGTGGGCGTGCCATCGTTCCATCATAGGAGGAAGAGTTACCTACTTGCATGTTATAGGACAACAATGTGCTGTGTTTGAGCTGTGGCGTGCCATTGTTCCATCATAGGGAAGAGTTACCCTACTTGCATGTTAAGGGACAACAGATGCGTGTTGAGTGTGGTGTGCCATATAGAGAAATCTTTGCATGATGCATGCGGATTGAGCACGTCATCATGAAAGATGGAAATAGACAAACTGTTGATGGATGCAAATAGATGAAGAAACTGTTTGAATGGAAGTTGGATGAGGACTGAACTGTTGAAATCATGAAAGGATGGAAATAGACTGAACTGTTGATGATGAAATAGACTGAACTGTGGAATGAATGGAAATAGACTGAACTGTTGAATGGATGGAAATAGACCCGAACTGTTGAATGGATGGAAATAGACTGAACTGTTGAATGGATGGAAATAGACTGAACTGTGAATGGATGGAAAGACTGAACTGTTGAATGGACGTCACTGAATCACCATCCAAAGATCTGGGCTGTGTGTCAGGCGATGAGAACTAACGGAAAGGGTCGCTCAAGCTGAGTCGGATGTATTGATTAAGTGGCAAATGTTGTAAAGATGTCGCGGGGGTGGGCGGGGGGGGGGGGGGGGGGGGGGGGGGGGGGGGGGGGGGGGTGGGGGGGCCGCGGACGGTGGAAGGATGAGGTGAAGTTCTCTGCACATTTTGTAAAAGCGGGAGTGGGGATGGGGAGCGTGGGTGGGGGGGGGGGGGTCGATGCGATTTTATAGAAAAAAAAAAACTATATGTATATCGTCACAAGGCAACTACGCATTTGTACATTTTTTAGATATGCGGGGAAATCCTGGACCCCCTCTTCTCCTCCCCCCCCCCCCCCCCCCCCCCTCCCCCCCCCTTTTTCCAAATCTGTCCCTGCCGTTGATGCTGATTGCGAAGAGAAAATACCATCTGACCTAACTGTCTTTAGACGGGAATAAACCCAAAACACCGTCTAACTTAACTGTCTTTAGACGGAATGAACCAAAATACCATCTAACTTAACTGTCTTTAGACGGGAATAAACCCAAAATACCATCTAACTTAACTGTCTTTACGACCAGGAATGAACCCAAAATACCATCTAACTTAACTGTCTTTAGGCGGGAATAAACCCAAAATACCGTCTAACTTAACTGTCTTTAGACGGGAATGAACCCAAAATACCATCTAACTTTCGGTCTCTATAGAGAGAGTCCACTTTAGACAAACCATATACCATGGAACCTCTGAAGATTTACATGGGTCTGTACAGAGAGAGTCCACTGTAGACAGAAAATTATGTTGGAGTTGGAGCAAGGGAATATGTAGGCTCATCATCCTATGACCTCAAGAAACAGCTCTGAATTTCAGGTAAGAAGAGGACCAGAACCCTGAAGGTCATGACAGAGGCAGCAGAGAAGAGTTCCAGCTGGATCTGGAGGAACAAAAGTGAAATTTCTTAAGGCTTAAATTTCCCAACTTAGAACAGGTCTCCTGTTAGCAATGAGGTAAGACATCCTTGAGACGCCCATCCATCCAAACGTTCTGGGTTCGAATCCCGGTAGCGCCAGGGTAAAAAAAAAAAAAAAAAAAAAAAAAGTTGGCAGTAGAAGGGCATCTGGGAGTCATGACCTGGATGTGACCCTGCCCACGTAGAGTATAAGGAGTTCAGGGTCAAACCACTTGTCTGAGGAGGGGGTTCTTCTCTCAGGACCTTCTGCAGTCAAACTTTCCCTAGACTTTCTTCCCACTGCTGTGAAGCCTATGCGGATTTATATGGGTCTCTATAGAGAGGGTCCAGTGTACACAGAAAATAATCCCTTCAAACTTCCCCTAATTAGGCTCCCTCCACAGACTCCCTCCATTCAAATGTCCGTGCTTCTCCAACAAGCCCCCCCCCCCCCCCCCCCCCTCCATGTGTGCACAAGAATTACGTCCGAGTTAAGACTCCCCAACCCCATCCCACAATACCCCCTTCCTGCCAAAGGTTTCAAACCCAATGTGTAGGGAGTTCTGAAGGTCATTGTATAGAAGTCCTGCTGTATGGCATTGGTGTTGAGGACAC
>CM065742.1:44596758-44601362 GCA_033310375.1 Conus canariensis
ATGGAAGGTTCGGGGGGATAGGATGGGAGGTTCGGGGGGGATAGGGTGGAAGGTTCCGGGGGGGGGGGGGGTAGGATGGAAGGTTCCGGGGGTATAGGGTGGGAGGTTCCGGGGGGGGGGGGGGATAGGATGGAGGTTCGGGGGATAGGTGGAAGGTTCGGGGGATAGGATGGGAGGTTTGGTGGGAGAGGGTGGAAGATTCGGGTGGCTGGGGCGGGTAGGATAGGATAGGAGGTTTTAGGGCCAGGGAGAGAGGGGTGCCAACCTACTTGTACCTGTGCTGACTTTCTGGCCGAGGTTCAGATCCACCACATCAGTGTTCAGGTTATCGGTAGACTGGCCTGATGGTAGTCTGGATTTTGGTTTACAGAACACTTCATTGCCAGAGCATCGAAGTAATGATACAATTTCTTTTTTTTTAGATTACACTTCATTTCATTTTCATGTTTCTGTAGAAATGATTTCAACATTTCACGAATCAAAAGGTAAGGGGAAGATATAATTAAAGTTTGGACAGAATAAAGGAAAAATCAGAAAAAAGAGCGACATAAACAAATCGAACACACACACACAGACAACACACACACACACACACACACACACACACACACACACACACACACACACAAGAAGAATATGAATAAGTGTCTACAAAAAACGATACATATCATTATATATTGATAGTATAGTTGCAAAGCCAGAGGACTGCAGGCGGAAATCTAAACAAATCTTAAATAAATGTTAGCGAACCGCCCAGAGAACGTAGACAAACGAGTCACAAGACGAAACACAACGCGTTTCGACCTCTTAGGTCTTCATCAGGTGAGACATAAACGAATAAAACAACGAAAATTCACTTAGCTTTGATCGCTTCAGATCACTTCACAGGGTTCAGCGCAAGGAAGAAGGCGTTGAATGAGAACGAGGCTGTTGGAAGGGAAATAGTGGAGTGAAGTGATCTGAAGCGATCAAAGCTAAGTGAATTTTCGTTGTTTTATTCGTTTATGTCTCACCTGATGAAGACCTAAGAGGTCGAAACGCGTTGTGTTTCGTCTTGTGACTCGTTTGTCCACGTTCTCTGGGCGGTTCGCTAACATTTATTTAAGATTTATTGATAGTATGTTAGAGAATCAAAAAGTAATTCTAATGAATACACAGACATTATTATTACATACTCATAACTGGCTGGGAGGTGTTTCTTGTTTGTTTCTTTGTTTGTTTGTTTGTTTGTTTTTTTTGTTTCTTTGTTTGTTAATGTTTTTTAAGAAGCATATGTTTTCATGTTCACATTCTTTCACTTTCAATTGATTCTTTATACTTATGCCAGTCAGTGTCAGACTTTACCGTGTTAAAGTTACTGTAAGTGATGTGCTTTTTCTATTTGATACCTGTCTTTTAATACTTTGATGGACACATGTGCATGAATGATAGAATAATTTGTGAGGTCAAGAAGCAAGTGCTTATGAAATGTAAAAGGTCTTTATCTTGAAGGGTTATCATAGATAATAATACTAATATTATTATTATCGTGATTACTATCAATATCATGATGATGATAATGATGATTATTATCATTATCATTATCATCATAATCGTCATTATCATTAGTGTTATTATTACCATAGTTTGTTGTTATCATCCATATAGTTTTTATTGCCATTTTCGCAACGGACATTGGAACGTCTGAAATATTTCAGAGCGAAAGCCGAACATGCTTACATCAGCAGAACTTCTGTTTGAACCCCATACATAAGTCACGTACATAAATACACGCTCACGTGCGCGCGCGCACACACGCTTGCGCACGCACACGTACGGCCATACATACATACGCACGCGCGCGAGGATGAGAGATAAGGGTGAGGAGAGACAGAACGAAAGAGAGAGACAGACAGACAGACAGACAGATAGACGGAGAAAACGAGACCGAAAGAGAGAGCAAGAGAGAGGAGAGAGAGAGAAGATCAGCAAACTTTTTTTTTTCAGAATGGAAAATGGTTGTCATCGAATCTTTATATTATTTTTATCATTATTTATTTTATTTGGATTCGGGGTTGGAACAGCTCAAATGGTAGACGCCGGAATCATAATCCTGGTGATCCTGGGCTACAGCTTCGAATCTCCTCAGGGCCGTTTTAGTACCGATAATTTTCCCTCTGACTCGATTCTGACTTCCATGTCACAAAAACGTCCTTCGAATGAGACTATAAACCGAGGTTACTTTCTGTGTGTATGCATGCATTACTTTCATGCACGTTAAATCCCATCACCAGCTTTCGGATGAGAAGGCCCAGTATGGCCGTTGGTATAGATGGACGTATACACAAAGCATGCACCTGCGTTGGGGGGGGGGGGGGGGGGGAATGACATGAATTTTTTTTTTAATTGCGAAAATCAGAGGAACTGACATATGACTGAATGACGCTGGAAACGAACCGACTATAGCGCCAGCAGGCAGCTCTGCAGTCGGCTCTACCCAGGTAGGCAACCCGTTGTGTAAACGTGAGCGTGGTTTGTCTAGAGCTTACTGTCTCTAACCGGGGATAGGCGCTATAATATAAGCATAGAAATAAGAATGTTAATAAACAAAAAATAACAACTTGAGTTTGATAGAATTAATAGATAAAAATAACATCAAAACACTACAGCATGCAAAACAGTCAAATTAAACAGATTTAGAGGTGTGAGTACTACGATATGCATGGTTGTTTTAACAGGTGTTTTGATTGCACAGTCTGAGCTAACACTGGGAGAAAAAAAAAAAAAAAAAAAACGTATTCCAGCAGAAGTCAGCAGACGTGAAAAATTCTTCAACAAGCTTCTCTCGCGGGCACCTGTGCTCTTTACTATCTTGACTGACGATCTCTCTGTGTCGCTGTACCTGAAAAACGTTGAAATAGTACAACAATACACACACAAAAAAGTTCACTGTACTTCAGTGAGACAGAAGTGACAGAGAAAGACACAGATGGTGAGAGAGAGAGAGAGAGAGAAGAGAGAGAGAGAGGAGAGAGAGAGAAGAGAAGAGAAGAGAGAGAGAGTATACCACACACAAACAAGTCCCCAAAAAGATGACTTCAAGAATAACTGGCGTTTTCGACTTTGAAAGAAAGGAGGAAAAAAAGAAGAAGAAAGAAAGAAAGAAAGAGAAAAGAGGCCTTCCGCTGCCGTTGGGTTATGAGCGGTAGGCTATTATCGTGGGGCTGACAGCCTGTCATTAACTCTCTGTGTGTATCCACCAGGCCAGAGACTGTCACAGAAAACCCCTGTCACCCCTCCCCTCCCCCCCCCCACCCCCCACCCCTCACCCCCCTCCAACCACAACTTCCACAAGTCCTCGTTTTCCCCCCCCCCCCCCACACCCCCCTCCCCTCCCCCCCCACCCCAACTCCCCACCCCTCCCTCCACTCCTCCTTCCTCCTTCACCCCCACCCCCAACTCCCCACCTCCTCCTCTCTCTCTCTCTCTCTCTCTCTCCTCTCTTCCCCACTCTCTCCCTCTCTCTCTTCTCTCTCTCTCTCTTCTCTCTCTTCTCTCTCTCTCTCCCTCTCTCTCTTCTCCCCACCTCTCTTCCTTGCACACTCTGTCGTCGGTCGTGTCTATGTCTGTCAACAAAGGATCTCTTTATTCTCGTTTTCAAGTCAGGTTGTTTTTTTTTTGTCAAAAGGTCATGCTCGTTGGCGTAACTCCCAGCAACCGAACCCAGCCCATCAGGTAAGGGGAGGGGAGGAGAGGTGCATGTTGGGGGGGGGGGGGGGGGGTGGAGAGGGTGGGAAGGAGGGAGGAGGGGGCGTGATTTGTAAGGAAAAACTCACTGCCATGGGATAGGACAGGGCAAGGGAGAGAGAGACAGAGAGAGAAAGTGAGAGAGAGGAGGTGGGAGGTTGAAGGGGGGCGGGAGGCGGGGGGGGGGGGGGAGAGAGAGATGGTAAAAGCCAGGGCAGGCAGGAAAAGGAGATAGGCAAGATTGGGCTGGGGAGGGGGGTGGGGCTGGGGGGGATCGTGATGATCAAAGTGCCTCATGTTTGGGGTATGATACGTTTAGTGATGGGGGGATGGCGGCACGTGTGTGTGTGTGTTGTGTGTGTGGTGTGGTGTGGGGTGTTGGTTTTGTGTGTGTGTGTGTGCGGGGTGGGCGTGAAGCATGTACAAATCACAGCGGGAACCCCCACAAATCTGAATCACATCGTGAAGAACTCCGCAGTTTTGGATCAGGTAACGGACATTCTCTGCACCATCGTGTCACACGACAGTAGGGCGGTGGAACACCTTGACGGGCGCTGGATATCAGTCAGACATCTTACAAGGCAGCCCTCTGTCCTAAATCATGCGCAAAAGAGAGAGGTAATGTAACTAAGTCAGTCATTGTATGTTGTCCATGAAGAATTCTTTTTTCTTTCTTTTCTTTTTTCTAAGTCGCTTCAGAGACGGTCTCCCTCTTTTGTACGTGTAGAATGGCTGGGACAAACTTTATTGGGTTTATGTACTTGTAGAATGGGTGGGACAAGCTTTATTGGCTTGACGTTCTTCACAGTGAATTCAGGACAAATGGGGTGCTTCTGAAAATGTACATGGGGGGAGGGGGGAAGAGAGAGGGGCGGGGG
>CM065742.1:44601462-44606462 GCA_033310375.1 Conus canariensis
CAATGTCAAGTCGCCAAGAGGCAACCCACCGGAGGAGACACTGCACTGCTGCCGAGTCACTTCGGTGGTGTTCGGTGGTGTCTGTTCTGATCCAACATATGCAGAACACCTCCTACTAAGCCCCCTACAGACGACTATAATCGCTTAGTCTCGGAGCCGGCGTGAGTGAGCTCTCCCTTCGGAGAGCGCCACCACTTCCGTCCAACGACAGCTCCCATAAACTCGCCGATACCGGCGACCCCGACGGAACCAAACCAAGGCCACAGACATAGAGAGGACATCGAAACTGAGGTCACCATAAGAGCACGGCATGAAGGGCCACAGAATTTAAGACTTTTTTTTTTTATCTTGAACGATGAGAATGAGGATGATGAAGATGATGCTACAGATTTCCATTGCTGTCTGAGACAGCATGACAGGGCTGTACTCTACGCTTCCTTTCATAATACATTCTGTGACGCCAGTGAGCTTAGTCTGAAGCCAGCATGAGTGAGCGTCGGCTTCCACAGGACGACATGAAGTCCTTCCAACAGCAGTCCCCATGGACTTGTCGACACCGACATCTTGACATGCACGTGGAGAGGAAATAGAAATGAGATCACTTGAGGAGGGCTTGATGGTTTGATACTTTTTTTTTCTCAAGGTGATCGACGATATTGTTGAAGACGATGATGACGCCATGGACTTCTATTCTGGCCTAAGATACATGAAGGAGCTGTACTCTAAGTTTACTTTCATAGTATATCCGGGAGCGAATCAGGTCCGGGAGATACTGACACCTGCAGTGTTGGTCAGGCCAATTAAGCAGCAGTCTAAGAGGCATCTGCTAAATAGATGAAACTCCAGTGAGTGGTGTCAGTCTTCCCATTTGAGAAACCAGCACACCGAACTCTGGGTACAAGCCAAACAAATCCTACAAAGAAATGTCCCTGATGGGTCTTGAACCTACAAGCTCTCAACCCACCAGCCTGCAACATTAACCGCTGCACCACGACGGCTTCTAATCATTTCATAGACATGACACCGATAAGGTTGGGATGCGACATCCTTCATGTGATTGACATCAACTTTCGTAGCATGAGCAACGCGAACCTGTTCTAATAAACATTAACCCCATAGAAGAGGAAGTCAAAAATATTATGATATGTTTTTATCGGGCATTTTACATGGTCATTCAAACGTCGGAAGCGTCGTTTTATAAGCCATTGTATACTTTCAATAAAGTGTTTTAAGTGCGATTTTATGTTTTAAAGAGCATATTACACTGTCCGTAAAGTACTTGGAGGTCACTTTTATGTTTTTTAGGGTATTTACACTGTCACAACGCTGTCCATTAAGTGCTTGGAGAGCGATTTTATGTGTTAAAGGACATTTTACACTGCTTGTAAAGCGCTTGATTTTCGGTTTGATATTTTAAGCAGATTTTCACACTCTCCATAAAGTACGGGGAGTTCGGTTTGACGTTTGAAAGGTCATTTACACTGTCCACAAACAGCCTGAAATGAGGTTTATGTTTGAAAGGTCATTTTACACTGTCCACAAACAGCCTGAAATGAGGTTTATGTTTGAAAGGTCATTTTACACTGTCCACAAACAGCCTGAAATGAGGTTTATGTTTGAAAGGTCATTTTACACTGTCCACAAACAGCCTGAAATGAGGTTTATGTTTGAAAGGTCATTTTACACTGTCCACAAACAGCCTGAAATGAGGTTTATGTTTGAAAGGTCATTTTACACTGTCCACAAACAGCCTGAAATGAGGTTTATGTTTGAAAGGTCATTTTAGTCTGTCACTAACGTGTGCTTGAAGTGCAAAGTTATACTTTCGTTAAGGAACATTTACACACTCAATAAATTTGCTTATTATGCGATTTTGTCTTTAAAAAAAAAGAGCGTTGTACGCTTTCTGTCAGTCAACATGCGAGTCGCTCACTATGATTATGACAACCGGTGGATCACAAGGGACAAAAAGAAGACTGAAGTGGTATATATAGAAATGATACAACATCGAGCAGACACTGACAAGACCATGTCTCACAGGGGACAGTGCATGTGGAGAAGAGACAAGGGAGACAAAAACAGACATGGACAGACAACTCTGATGAATGAATCACTACCAGCAAAAGGTTTCGCGGCAGCCCTGGCCCTTTGGCCACAAAATGTCAGAGGTAGGGGAGACAACTGGTGCAGCGTTTATCATTGCAGCGCCCCCTACAGCCCCGCTAGTCTCCCAGGATCAGATCAGTGAAGAGCGCCCTCTGTCGATAAGCTCTTTGAGGTTGGAGTTGGATGGTGTATGTAAAGGGCAAATTTTATACCACTGATAAACTGCTTGACGTTTGGGTGAACACCGGAACTCTCAGCTGTTTTGGAGAATACTAGACGTGGTGGGTTTGTGTGTATGTGTGTGTGTGTGTGGGGGGGGGGGGGGGTGACTCGTTTATTTGTATGTCATCGCTTTGTCAGTATGGCCCTGTTTGTGTGTCACCTGCTGGTGTCACTCGTGTTTGTCTGTGTCGACTGTTTGGGTGTGCTCCGTTTGTGTTGTGTGTGGGGGGGGGGGGGGGGGGGGACTCGTTTATTTGTATGTCATCGCTTTGTCAGTATGGCCCCTGTTTGTGTGTCACCTGCTGGTGTCACTCGTGTTTGTCTGTGTCGACTGTTTGGGTGTGCTCTGTTGTGTGTCGCCAGTCGTTTGTCTGTGTGTTACCTGTTTGTTTACATGTCGTCTGTCTGTGTCTCCTGTTTTTCTATCTGTTATCTGTCTGTGTGTTAGTTGTTTGTTTGTGTGTTGTCTGTGTGACGTCTGTCTGTGTGTCACTTGTTTGTCTGTGTGTCACTTGTTTGTGTGTTGTCTGTCTGTGTGTCTTTTGTTTGTGTTCTCTGTCTGTGTGTCACTTGTTTGTCTGTATGTCCCCTGTTTATTAGGACGTTGCCTGTGCTGCTTATTGCTCAGCTGCTCCAGCCCTGTGCAGACTGAACACCACGTTGCTTCTGACAGCTCCATCAACACTGCTGAACACCATTGTTGCTATCTGTGACAGGCTCACATCCAACACTGCTGAACACCATGTTGCTTCTGACAGCTCCATCAACACTGCTGAACACCACGTTGCTTCTGACAGCTCCATCAACACTGCTGAACACCATGTTGCTTCTGACAGCTCCATCACCACTGCTGAACACCACGTTGCTTCTGACAGCTCCATCACCACTGCTGAACACCACGTTGCTTCTGACAGCTCCATCACCACTGCTGAACACCAGTTGCTTCTGACAGCTCCATCAACACTGCTGAACACCACTTGCTTCTGACAGCTCCATCAACACTGCTGAACACCACGTTGCTTCTGACAGCTCCATCACCACTGCTGAACACCACGTTGCTTCTGACAGCTCCATCAACTGCTGAACACCATGTCACTTCTGACAGCTCCATCACCACTGCTGAACACCATGTCGCTTCTGACAGCTCCATCAACACTGCTGAACACCACGTTGCTTCTGACAGCTCCATCAACTGTGCTGAACACCATGTCGCTTCTGACAGCTCCATCAACACTGCTGAACACAATGTCGCTTCTGACAGCTCATCAACACTGCTGAACACCACGTTCCTTCTGACAGCTCCATCAACACTGCTGAAATCACAGCCCTGCTGAACACCATGTCGCTTCTGACAGCTCCATCAACACTGCTGAACACCACGTTCCTTTCTGACAGCTCCATCAACACTGCTGAACACCATGTCGCTTCTGACAGCTCCATCAACACTGCTGAAATCACAGCCCTGCTGAACACCACGTTCCTTTCTGACAGCTCCATCAACACTGCTGAACACCACGTTGCTTCTGACAGCTCCGTCAACACTGCTGACGTCACAGCCCTGCTGCCGGCTCCGACCTGTAGAGCACGAGCAAACCAAAGAAATGAGATTAAAGATACACAGAATAAACATGGAAGGAATTACAACAGAAGTTCAGCTGCTAATTCCAAAGCGTAGTGCTGAAACATCTCAAGCGAACGGGGATTTGGAGAGAGAGAAAGAGAGAGAGAGAGAGAGAGAGAGCACTTAAAATTTTTCTTTTCTTTTCTTTTCTTTTCGTGTTTACTGATTATAGCCCCGTCAATTTGCACAAGAGAGACAGGAGAGAGACAGAAGAGAGACAGGACGCGACCCGCTGACTGGGGTCAGCCTGTTCTCAAACGGACTGATTAGGAGCCTACCTGTATAAGCCGTGTGGAGTCCACCAGGATGCCCTGTAATTCTCAAAACCACGAGCCAGGCGCCATCCCCTCCCCCCCCCCTCCTAATCCCCCTCCTCTCTCTCTCTCTCTCTCTCTCTTCTGTCTCTCTCTCGTTCGCTCGCTCGCTTATTTGCTCTCTCTCTCACCCCCCTCTCTCTCTCTCTCTACTCTCTTCTTCTTCTTCCTCTGTCTCTCTCTCTCTCTCTCTCTCTCTCTCTCTCTCTCTCTCTCTCTCGTTCGCTCGCTCGTTTGCTCGCTCTCTCTCTCTCCACCCCTCTCTCTCTCCCTTACTCTCTCTCTCTCTCTCTCTCTCTCTCTCTCTCTCTCTCTCTTACTGTGTGTCTCTCTCTCTCTCTCTGCCCTTTCCTCTCTCTCTCTCTCTCTCTCTCTCTCTCTCTCTCTCTCTCTCTCTCTCTCTCTCTATGTAGTGAAAATCATACACACTGTCTAAGAATGGCGGTCCATTCTGCAGTGTCAGTTTGCCCATATGGAAATGCCAAGAAAAACCGCCTTCACAAGCAGGCACACGAATTAAATCTCCCCCCCCCCCCTTTCTCTCTCTCTCTCTTCTCTCTCTCTCTCTCTCTCTCTCTCTCCTCTCTCTCTCTCTCTCTCTCTCCCCGACACTTTAACTTAGTCCTCTCCACCGCCCTCCTCAGCCTGACTTTAGCCTGATCGGTCAGCACTTGACCGTGGTCACCGTGTCCACCTCAGTGACTCGCCAGCCTTTTCATTATGACAGAAACACCACT
>CM065742.1:44611462-44613962 GCA_033310375.1 Conus canariensis
GAGTCAGTACAGTATGACGTAATTGTAGCAGTCTGCACCACGAAACGGGATGACGAAATTCACCTGGACCAAGCAATCCAAGTCAGAGAATGGAACTTTGTAAATCCTGGATTTGGTTAAATTATTGATCTTAGAGCCACTCTTCAGGACAGACATGTGTAGAAAAGCAAACTCGCAACAGATTTTTTTCCTGAAAATACCTCTGACACATCTTCCATGGACACTCCCTCCCAAAAAAAAAAGGTTTAAAATCTGAATGCACCGCCTTCTGGAAGTCCCCATGAAGTCATAGAGAGAGTAGGGAGAGTGAGAGATACCAGTCTGCTTCATCTACCAATCACCATAGAGTAGGGAGAGGGAGAATGCCAGTCGCTTCATCTACCAATCATCATAGAGAGAGTAGGGAGAGTGAGAATGCCAGTCGCTTCATCTACCAATCACCATAGAGTAGGGAGAGTGAGAATGCCAGTCGCTTCATCTACCAATCACCATAGATTAGGGAGAGTGAGAATGTCAGTCGCTTCATCCACCAATCAGAGGAGGGTATTCCTTTTTTTTTTAGCTGCAGAGAAAAACTAATAGCTGAAAATGATAGGGAAAGATTTCCTTTTTTCTTAATCTAGCCTTCAGAGACAACTTACATCTTGTTTTGATCGAAGATGAGGAACTCGAACAGAAATTAGCTGGATCAGAGACTTGCTCTTTTAAATCTTTAAAAAGTTTATGTAATAAGTCCGCCAAACATGAACAAACAAATCACTAGACAAAACACGACGCGTTAGGTCTTCTCCAGGCAAGACAAACAACATTCAGGACAACAAAAAAGAAGAACAAGCCATCCCTTATCTAGTCAAACCTTTTCAGATGTGTTCAGATTTCCGCATGCAGTCGCCTCAGTTTGCAATCAGGCTGTCTTAGCTTTGTGTCTGGGTTTTTTAAATTTTCATCCTTCCTCTTTTGTTTATGAATTTTAATATATGAGTTGAGCTATCTGATTCGCCTAGTTCTTTAGATATTCTTGGAAACTGGTACTCACCCGTTGAACACCAAAACAAGAGTTCTGTTTAAAAAAAAAAAAAAAAAAAAAGACAACATCACACCTATACACAAGAGGAGCACAACAAATTTTGTGGTTTAAAGTGTGAAATGGAGGGGGGGGGGGGGGTACCTTCTTCAATGTAAATAAACACTCTTCTGGTAATGTTGGGCTTCCGAACACTCTACAATGCTCAAAGAGGTTTTTGATTGTTTAAGAAAAAGTACCCTTCTTCTCCCGAAAGAACA
Organism: Conus canariensis; assembly: GCA_033310375.1. Lineage (NCBI taxonomy): Eukaryota > Metazoa > Mollusca > Gastropoda > Neogastropoda > Conidae > Conus > Conus canariensis. Next base: position 44,612,747 of record CM065742.1, read on the forward strand.
CACTCTCTCTCTCTCTCTCTCTCTCTCTCACACACACACACACACACACACACACACACACACACACACACACACACACACACACACTAAAGCCCCGCTATCTAACAAAACCCGAATGGTGATACCAGACATGATTTTCCAACAAAGCCCTCCACGCTACTGGATACGCCAAGTGCTGAAAGTTTGCCCCAGTGCTCGTGTTACAGATTATACAGTTCCGAGACTGCGAACCGGCTGACTTGGTCTTTGCTGACCTCGTCTGTCTTTTCCTGCCCAATGTCAACACGCAATACACCGCCACTTCACACTCACCTCTGATCGCCCGGCAAGCAAGAAAACTAGGCTTCGATGAATGGAAGATCCGTATATTTACACAATATCAAAGGAAAGGAAACCAACGCCAGTGCAGTCGTTGAATTCTTGCTCTTGTTTGATGACCGAGAAACGGAGATTTAACTTAAGAGTTGGAACCAGCTCATTGCGGAGAACACACAATATGACAATGTAACCTACAGGGTATGGTGATGTTGCTTATAGCCCAGCCGACCGCAAAGGGCCGTATCAGGGCTGTCACCGCGTTGAAGTGAACTCATAAGTCATAATTAGAAAAAAAAAAAAAAAAAAAAAGCTCACTCACACAACCATTTAAAACACACTTTCTAAAAAAACACCGGAAATTTTGTTGAAAATCTTTCCTCCGTAAAATCTTAGATCAGATGAAAAATGTTACTCTCTTTCAGAAATTCAAAGATCACATCAGGTTGGACATCTACAATTAAAAGCTAAGTATGTGTTGCAGGCTTCAGTGCCGAGGGGTTATGGGTGGGAATCCCATCAGGGGCAATGATTCATAGGAGGCTCCGGCTGGCTCCTACCCAGACCGGCGAGTGCTGTACGCTCTGATGGGAACACAGGAATCACACAGTGGAGTTTTAGCAACTTAATGAACTTATCTCTCAGTGAAATTCATTGGACGCCGCTACACAAGGCAGGAGGACGCACTACGTGATGATGATGCCTGTACAACGTCGTCATCTCTCCCTGACCTCCGTGAAGAGTCACTGAGGCGGCCACACTGAAGAACTGTTCACCAGGTTCCCCCAGTTCTGTTGGTGTATGTCAAGGCCTGGGTCTGTTCTGCGGGTGGTCTCCTTGTCCTTTCTGCAATGTGATCAGTTCATCGGTTTTGTGTGTGTGTGTGTGTGTGTTTGTGTGT
>CM065742.1:44616462-44623962 GCA_033310375.1 Conus canariensis
GAAAACCATGTCCACTGGGAGTGCTTTAAATCTGAAATATAACCTTTTTATGCCTGCTAAAGCTCTAAGGGCTTTACCAGAAAGAGCTTCTACATTCTTAGTCCATTTCAAAGTAGATGAAAAAATGACCCCCAGATAATTATAGCAAGATTCAACCTTTATCTCTGCATCGTTTAGATTCCATTTTTCACTTTTTTTGTTAAATCCTCCATTTTTGAATACAACTACTTTAGTCTTATCCATGTTTACCTTCAGACCCCATTTTTTACAATATTTTTCTAGACAGTCGATCTTCTTCTGTAGGTCTAGAACAGTGTCAGCAACAATTGCAATGTCATCAGCGTACATAAGGAGGAGAATACCCAACGGATCTCCCAGTATACCAATGCCTCGTGCACCACAACCAATTAACTCTGTCTGAAGTTCAGATAGAAATATAGAAAACAAAAGGGGACTCAAAACACAGCCTTGCCTAACACCAGATAAGCACTCAAAATATTCTGTAATCTTATCTCCAACACACACAGCTGCCATCACACTCTTATACATACCTTGAATTGTGCCAAACAGTTTACTATGGATCCCTCTGGACAGCAGAATGTAAAGAAGTTTACTTCTATTTACACAGTCGAACGCTTTTGAAAAGTCTACAAATAGTGAATAAAATCGTCCGCCTTGTTTGCTTAAGTATTTCTGCACGAGAGATTGGAGAGAAAATATGTTGTCTATTGTACTATAGCCTTTCCGGAAGCCTGCTTGGGCTTCAGGGATAGTTTCATGTTCATTACAATATTGAGTCAATCTGTTATTAATCACTGTATTATATATTTTACTAAGCACATTCAGCAAAGAAATACTTCTGTAGTTATCAACACAACCTCGATCACCCTTTTTATGTAAGGGAAAGATTACTGCTTTTGTCCAGCTTTTTGGGTACGTTCCGCTACTAAACACTTTATTGAACAAGGGGTGTAGAAACTTAATGAGTACGTTTGCTCCTGCATGGAACAGGTCAGTGGGCAAACCATCTGGCCCGGCAGCTTTACCCTTCTTCATTGCATTAATTGCTTTGAATATCTCAGTTTCTGATATTTCATTATCATGATCAAAGTTATGACACTCTTCACAAGTTTCAGAACAGTGATCCTGTAATGTACCAGAAATTTCTTGTTCAAAATCTTCATCAAGTACATTTTGTTCAAGTGACAGTAAGTTTTTGAAATATTCATACCATTTGTTTGGTGTAATCGTATTTGAACTTTTTGAATTGCTGGCTGTAAGAGACTTTATTTTTTGCCAAAATGATTTAGAGTTTGGGTCTGCGCATGCTTCGTTTAATTCATCTATGATACGTTTGTCTCTTTCATCTTTTTTCGATTTACAAAGCAACTTGAATGCTTTTTTGTGATCAAGATAGCTTTCTAAGTCCTTCCTGTCATCCGTTTGTCTGAATATACGTAGATACATGTATTTTTCTTGTTTAGCTTTCTCACAATCCTTGTCCCACCAAGGTGATTGATTGTACGAACATTGCTTTTTTGGTCTTGATTGCATTTGTTCAGCTGCTTTTTGCATTAGACTGACAACATATTCTGTGCCTTCGTCAACATTTTGAGTTAATGCTTCAAAGAAGTTTGCTAGCTCATGGATTACGTTGGTTTGAAGATAATCAGTAAAGGCTTCTAAACTTTGACTTCTTACTTTAAAATGTAACTTGTATTCCATACTAACGCTATTCTCATCTTCAGTTTCTTTGTAGCTTTCACGCGTATTATCATTGAGAAACAAAACAATAGGAAAATGGTCAGATTCAGATCTATCTGCGACAAACATGTCAGAAATAAAGTCATACATTGCTTGGGAACAAATGAAATAATCGACGACACTCATCCCTCTGTTAGCTGTACAAGTAATCTCGCCCTGTTTGTCTTGCTCTGTTCTCCCATTTACAATAAACATGTTGTTTTCTTTTAAAAGGTCAATGAGCTTTCGGCCAAAGTTATTTACAGCATGGTCTTTTGATTTCCGTTCAATTTGAGGCATATCATTCAATAATTCATCAATTTCATTTAACGGGTGTGCGTGTCTATTTTCATGGACAAAATCAATGTCTTGTAACTCACCAGTACGGGCGTTGAAATCTCCACATAATACAAAGGGCAAGTCAGGATATTCACGCATGACATCGGTTATGTTGTTAGCTAATATATCAATACCACTGGGGTTGTCTTCACCATAAATGACCGAGTTCTCAGGGGCTACATACACAAAGCCAAAAATCACGTCAAAAGAATAATTCAGAACTTGTTTACACAATCTTAGAAAAATGCATTCTTCCGCTGATGTCATTAACTGTTTGACATATCCAGAAATCGTCTTTCTCACACAGACAGCTACACCCCCTTTTATGCGCTGAGAGCGGGGTGAGAAGAAAACTGTGAAGTTGGGAAAAGCTTTTTCTATATCCTCTTGTTTACAAGACCAGCATTCGGAAAAAGCAAAAATTTGAAACTGTTCACAATATCTTTGAAAGGAAAAGTTCGTAAGCTTGTTCTTTAACCCTTGAATATTCCAAACCATCACATTGAACAAACAGCTATTTTTACTCATACAATGGCTTGATTGAGGCATAGAATCAAAATCATTATCTTCACTCTTTTCATTCTGAGAAATGTTTCCATTACATACATCCTCATACCGTTTGTTTCTTGTGTTACTTCTCTGATCGTTGCTAGGTGTAGTCTGGGGGTGAGGTACGGGAATCATAGGTCTAAAGTCCTGTTGTGTCGTAGCTTGATCGGCAGGGTGGGGGGGAGGTACGGAAATCCTCCTTCTTGCTCCATGTTCGCGATGCCGGCCTGCCTCTCGTCTTGCACTGCGGCGCTCCTCAAGGTGCTTGGTGCCTTCGTTGTACCAGTAGCTCTTACCTTCAATGACGAGCGAGTCAAATCGGAGGAAGGCCTTTTTGTTTGCGTTTTTTGCGTCCTTCAGAAAGGGGAGCAGTTGGCGGCGTTTCTCACGAACACGGGGAGTGAAGTCTTCAGATACAAACACATCAGTACCTTTCAGTTTGCGGCGTTCTGACAGAACCTTGTCCTTATGCTTAAAGCGACTGAAGGAGGCAATGATGGGTTGCGGTGTCTTGCCACCTCGGAGACGGTGTGCACGGTCGATTTCGACATCTTCTTCGATCCCCATCTTGTCTTTGATGACTTTCTTCACTGCCTCCTCACAGTCAGCCCAAGTTTCAGTGTGATCTTCTGGAGACGGAATTCCATGAAAAAGCAGGTTGCTACGCCTGCTCCTGCCCTCTAAATCGTCCAGTTTGTCTTCCAGCCGTTGAACTTTGTCTTTAAGTTGATTGTTCTCTTCCATCACAGAGTCCAGCTGTCTTTGCATTTTGTCATTCAGTAAGTCAATTTTGCTGTCCAATTTCTTCATTTGGAATGACATGTCTTTCAGCACGTTCATAACATCAGCAATAGACTCTTGTTTGCTGCTTGCGGGTTCTTCGGTGATGTTGAGGTTGCTGCTGTTCAGTCTGGCCTGTTTCGTTTTGTCATGTTTGGGGGGCCCAGGATTCGGTTCGATGCCTGACCGGAGAAGCAGAGCCGTGATAATACACAGCAAGGTGAACTTCATGGCTGCTGTTGTGCTGCGAAGTTTTCTAGGTCTTTCTCTTGCTTTCTTTGCTTTCAGATACAGAATCTTTGCCAACACAAAAGCAAACGATCCCACTGATGCGCAGTAGCACTCCACTGAACAAGACATTTGCTAAATCAGTTCAGCTTGAAAAGGAAAATACAGGTTTCCTCACAGCTCGTGCAAACACGTCTTATCGCCAGCAGAGCAGAAGCGAAAGTCCGTGTGTGTGTGTGTGTGTGTGTGTGTGTGTGTGTGTGTGTGTGTGTGTGTGTGTGTGTGTGCGTGCGTGTGTGTGTGTGTGTATGTGTGTGTGTGTGCGTGCGTGCGTGCGTGCGTGCGTGTATGTGCGTGCGTGCGCGCTTGCGTGTGTTTCTTTAATGTTTGTGCACAGTCTGAAAATAAAGTTTGCGGTGATGAGATGCCAGATGAACTTAACAAAAGCTGAAGGAAAGAGTGTGCATCTATTAAGTTTTCTTCAGGCAAGATGAGAACAAACAAACAACGTAACAAACAACGGAAATCAATAAATACTGTTTACCTGCACTTCACACTCCATAATTCATTTATTTCTGTTGTTTAGTTTTTTTGTTTGTTGTTGTTGTTGTTTTGGATGATGGGGAGGGGGGGGGGGGGGGGGGTCCCTGCTTGACGAAGACCAACAGGTCGAAGCTGGTTACTTTCGTGTCGCTTACATTCATTCGGCGGATTAGTATATTTTTCATAACTGAACGTCCGCCTGCACTCGTTTTCTTTTCACTCCCTGCACTGTCGTCGACAGTTTGTTCGCCTTTGTGTCCTGTTCATCTTTGCTTCACACAGTCTTCAACTTCTCTGGTTACGATGCATGATATACCCAATTGTTGTTGTTGTTGTTGTTGTTGTAATCTCGGGCCTAGAAGGACTTTTATCTTCTGTACAGACTGAACACTGTCTACCTACTTTGCACGATATGTTTGCCCCCCTGTTGACATTCTTCAGACTTCTGTAGCGCTGTTGCCGCTTTTCGTTATTTTACCTGACCCCGATATTAGCAAAAAAAATAACTTCCTGTCCTGCGCACAACGTAGTTTTATGTGCGTTATGGATGTCAATATATCACAGGTTATATATCATGAATCAAAGAGTACCTTGTGTGCATCATTTTCTCGTCTGTGTTGCTGGGTTGTTTTTTTTTTTGTTTTGGGGTTTTTTTTTTGTTTTTTCAAAACAGATTTTTTTTCTTCCACTTTGTTTTTAAAAAAAAAAAAAAAGTCTACGTGCCAACAATCTCCGTTATAGATTTTCTGATCATAAACTTGTTTGTATGTGTGTGTGTTTTTTTCTTTTCTTTTCTTTTTCTTTTCTTTTAAAATGAATCATGTTTTATTTAAAACAAAACACAAGTTACAAATAAGGACTACAAAACGCATAAGACAATGATAACAACGACAACAAAACATAATCATCATGATCTTCATCATAATGATCATAATCACCCTCATCGTCATTCTCCATGAATGAGCATTATACATGTGTTTCTTTGTCAATGGAATGTTATCAGCACCTTTCAGTGCACGACATGTCCTAAACAAACCACTTTCAATTGTTACGGCAGAACAAACCACTTTCAATTGTTACGGCAGAACAAACCACTTTCAATTGTTACGGCAGAACAAACCACTTTCAATTGTTACGGCAGAACAAACCACTTTCCATTGTTTTTTTTTCAGAGCCCAGCTGACGCACAGAGCTGTGACGAAATGACCTACGTCATGGGAGGACGCAACGATGACGTCAAAAGGGCCTCCAAGCCTCACAAGAAGAAGAGACCTCTTTCCGCCGTCATCGAAGAGCACGAGGCTGACGACTCCATCCCCCGAATCAACAACAACAACAACAACAACGACAACAGCAACAACGACGGTGTCACCTCATACTACACCAACAGCACTAAAGCCGACGACAGCAGCAGCAAACTTGCAGAGGGAGGTACCGACGCTACCCGGTTAGCAGACAGTGCGGAGGCAGCAGGCGGGAAGTCAGAAACTACTGTTCCATCTTCCTCCTCTGCACAGGTGCCATACCTCAACCTGCCTGCAGCAGGTGATGGAGACTCTGAGAAGAAAGACAATAGCAGCAGCAGCAGCAGCAGAAGTCCTAAATCTCCTCGTCGAAGCAGCCTACGTTCCGGCCGAAGACAAGCCCTCACGCCATCCTTCAGCCCCAAACTGGGCCGACGAGGCGGCGCGCCGGTGTTGACGTCACGTTTAAGCGTGCCACGCCACACGTCAGACAGTGACGAGGACAATGACGACATGTTGAGTCCCTCGGACATGACGCGGCTACGACAGACCGCCGACCGCTTGCATCTCAGCACGCGTCGCCCCAGCTTTATGCAATGGCGCGCGCAGTACGTGGAGTGCCCCGAGTTCCCCTTGCCGGAGAATGCTGGGAATGGTGACGTCACGGGACAACATGGCGCCGAGGGAGGGCGGTGGACGGCGGAGAGGACGGAGAGGATCAACACGGCGCTGGACTGGATCCTCAATGAGCTGGTCAGTTGCTATGGCTGGACGTTGGTTTATGTTTAAGTTCGCAGAAGATTTCGTTCCTGTTCTAGATCTTAGGGTGAAGTTTTGGATTATTAGGTTGGTGTGTGTGTGTGTGTGTGTGTGTGTGTGTGTGTGTGTGTGTGTGTGGTCTGTGAGTGTGTATGTGATGTTGTGTGCATGTGTGCGTGCGTGCGCACCCATGCGTGCGTGCATGCATGCGTGTGTGTGTGTGTGTGTGTGTGTGTGTGTGTGTGTGTGTGTGTGTGTGTGTGTGTGTGTTTCGGTTTTTCGTTTGTTTGTTTGGATTTTTTTCTTAGATAACTCAAAACAAGTATGCAGCCGCACAAAGACTGCTCAGTTCCAAGGTGAAGTCATTTCTTATAGTAGGGGTGCTGAGAACAACAACAACAACAGCAACAACAAAATGAAGAAAAAACTATCAAGAGAGAGCCAGGCGTTCTTCAACAGCAGTTTCAAGAGACTTCCCCCATCTCCGCTGGCCAGACATCATCATGGACGTAAACCTCTAGGAACACGTCAGCCACCACCTGAGCAGGAAATCCAGAGATGAAAGATTGGGATGGGCCGGACGCCATGTAAAGAACCCCCCTGTCCAACATCAGCAGAACAGCCTTAAAGTGTCTAAAGAATACCCCCCCCCCCCCCCCACCCCGTCAAACATCAGCAGAACAGCCATAAAGTGTCTAAAGAACCCGCCCCCGCCAGAACAGAATAGACGTCAGAACAGAATAGACCACAAATCACTGGGGGGACATAACGTCAGAACAGAATAGACCACAAATCACTGGGGGACATAACGTCAGAACAGAATAGACCACAAATCACTGGGGGACATAACGTCAGAACAGAATAGACCACAAATCACTGGGGGGACATAACGTCAGAACAGAATAGACCACAAATCACTGGGGGACATAACGTCAGAACAGAATAGAAAACAATTCATTGGGGACATAATGTCAGAACAGAATAGACCACAAATCGCTGGAGGGCATAACGTCAGAAAAGAATAGACCACAAGTCACTGGTGGACATAATGTCAGAACAGTATAGACCGCAAATCACTGGGGGACATAACGTCAGAACAGAATAGACCACAAATCACTGGAGGGCATAACGTCAGAACAGAATAGACCACAAGTCACTGGCGGACATAATGTCAGAACAGAATAGACCACAAATCACTGGAGGACATAACGTCAGAACAGAATAGACCACAAGTCACTGGCGGACATAATGTCAGAACAGAATAGACCACAAGTCACTGGGGGACATAATGTCAGAACAGAATAGACCACAAGTC
>CM065742.1:44626462-44641462 GCA_033310375.1 Conus canariensis
GTACGATATAAATCGCTAAATGCTGCCTACGACACCGAATCGCCTAGCAGATATGACAGCACAGAGCATACAGAACAAACAAGGAACCGTCCGAAAAAGGATGTTCCAAGCTTACTATATACCCTGTACCGAACACATCAACTCAGCAACAACAACTGGAAAAATGAGCAAATACAAATTAACATTTATTCCAGACTGGCACAGCCTTTTCGATCTTGAGTTTAGTCAGACAAATACATGGACGAACAGAAACAAACACAGAAAGCCTCGATTTCATTAAAACGAAAGTAAACAGGAAATGAGGCAAGGAACAGTAAAGTGTAAACAACAAACAAGTTGGGTAACTCTCGCTCCCATGACGCAACAAATACACGCCCGTATCTCCAAAGGAATGCTAATGGGATGTTTCCTTGTTTGTTCTGTGTGCTGTGTGCTGTCATATCGGTGTCGTTGGCAGCATTCTTCTGGAGTTATGGGCATGTATTAATATTACATGTATCATATCATCATCATCATCATCATCATCATCATCATATATTATTATCGTTATTATTATTATTACTATTATTATCATTATGATCATTATTATTATCATTATCATCATCATCATTATTATCAGTTGTAGTAGTAGTATCATCGTTATTATGATTATCATTATTATTATTATTATTACTATTATTATCATTATCATCATCATCACCATCATTATCATCATTATTATCATTATCATCATCATCATTATCATTATTATTATCATTATTATCATTGTCATTTATTATCATCACCATATTATTATCATCATTTCATCATCATCATTATTATCATTGTCATTACTATTATTGGATCCTTCACAACGGCATTGATGGTGTGCTTCCCTCCTCCCCCACACAGCAGGAGATGAGGACCCAGGACCAGCAGTTGGCCAGGCAGCTGCTGACCATCCGCAGTGACCTGCACCAGCTGAAGCTGGCCCGGAGCTGCGAGGAGCACCAGGACATGCTGGACGACGTGCAGAGCGAGCTGGAGGACCTGCAGGAGTTCGCCGACGTCCTGGACCTGCCCGTGCCCACCCTCTCCGACAGCCCGCTCAAGCACCTCGGGGTCACCCGCATGAACTTCAGTGCCCGCAGGTTCTCCACCTGCTGATTGGCGGTGACGGACGGACCACGGGGTGGGTGTGTGTGGTGGGGGGGGGGGGGGGCGGGGGAGGGTTACCCCAAGTGGATGATGGAAGTCGCCGGTGTAAGACTGGCTGGGCTGGCTGGCAGTTACTTGAGGGCGTGGTGCAGGCTGGCTGGTAGGTAGAGGGTGTGGAGATTGGCTGGAAGCTGAGGACATCTTAAAAGTAATGATTATGACTGCACCGAATAACGTGGACAAACGAATCACAAGACAAAACGCGACGCGTTTCCGCCTCTTAGGTCTTCTTCAGGCAAGATATACACTCAGGACAACGAAAGTGAAGAACGAGCAATCACTTACCTTTGTCGAATTCGGCGTAAGATGAGCGTTGGATCTAAGCTGAGGGTTTAGAGATTGGCTAGAAGCTGAGGGTTTAGAGACTGGCTCGAAGTTGAGGGTTTAGAGATGGGCTAGAAGCTGGGTCTAGATGTGGACGATTGGCTAGAAGTTAAGCCTAGATGTGGAAGGTGGCTAGGAGTTATGGGCGTGGACATCAGCTGGAAGTAGTGGAGGTTGTAAAGACTGGCTAGAAGTTAACGGAGAGAAGATGAGCTAAAAGAGGAGAGTGTGGAGACTGGCAGTAATACTGGATGTGGCTGTAGATTAGCTAGAAGTTTTTTTGGGGGGAGCGGTTGGTGGTGCGTGCGTGGGTGTGTGTGTGTGTGTGTGTGTGTGTGTGTGTGTGTGTGTGTAGAGACTGGTTTGCAAGTTAAGGCTGTGGGAATTGCCTGGAAAGTGACGGGTGTGGATATTGTGTGACAAGTCTCTCACGCCTGTGATTATTCCATGATAGAAAATGATACGGGTGGGTGCCTTACTGCATGCACGGGTGGTCAGGGGATCTCCACAGCCCTCACACCTCAGTCATGCGCGACAAGGTAGAGGTGCTGTAACCGACCCCCACCCCCCCCCCCCCCCCCCCCAGTCCTCAACATTGTCCGTTCCTGTCCCCTCTTGTCTGGGACTTCCACAGTGCTCGGCATCTTGCAGAATGGCCTTAGACTGGAAGTCATGACAAGATACATGCCTATGCCCAACAAGAGTTTGGCACTGAAGAGGGGCACCTGCCTGGTAGCCTGTGTATTGACTTGCTGCATATTGATTCTTCAGGGCTCCCCCCTTTCTGTGCGTTTGTGCTGCCTACACGCAGTGATATTCCAAAACTACATTCCGAAATTTTGGACTGAGGGGAAAAAAACACGTGACGAAATGTTTATCGGTTAAGTTCTGAGTGCGTCCACGTTGACCAACTGAAGCAGGGGCTTGAAAGTCGACCAAACACCGGCGGCAACGTTCCGTTTGAAATGTGCCCTCCACAGTAGAATAGAATAGATCGCATTTTGACAAACGCATTTCTTTGCGTGCGTCGTGGGGAAAATTAACGAAGTTACTTCAACGGAATACTCTGTTTCTGTCGCTGTCTGTCTGTCTGTCTGTCTGTCTGTCTGTCTGTCTCTCTCTCTCTTCTCTCTCTCTCTCTCTCTCTCTCTCTCCTCACACACACACACACACACACACACACATGCCACGCACTCAAACGCACGCGCGCCGCACGCACACACGCACGCACGCACGCACCACACACACACACACACACACACACAACACACACACACACACACACAAAACACACACACACACACACAACACACAACAACACACACACACACCACACACACACACAAAACACACAACACACACACACACACACACACACACACACACACAACACACACACACACACACACACACACACACACACACACACAACACACACACACACACAACACACACACACACACACACACACACACACACACACACACACACACACACACACACACACACACACACACACACACACAACACACACACAACAAAACACACACACACACACACACACACACACACACACACAACAAAACACACACCACACACACACACACACACACACACACACACACACACACACACACACACACACACCACCACACCACCACACACCACACACACACACAACACACACACACACACACACACACACACACACACACACACACACAACACACCAACACACACTCGCACGCACGCACGCACGCACGCACGCACCACACGCAGACGCCACACACCACACACAACCATCACCACACCACACACACAATACACACATAGATGGCGAAGCAAGCATTTTCAGTTCCATGACCACACACACCTCGTCATCTGACAAATGAACTGTCATCTGACAATGACGCTGTCACCACATCCCCAGTCATCTGACAATGACGCTGTCACCACATCCCCAGTCATCTGGACAATGACGCTGTCACCACATCCCCAGTCATCTGACAATGACGCTATCACCACATCCCCAGTCATCTGACAATGACGCTGTCACCAAATCCCCATGGACTGTGACATCACAACCAACACATTGATGAGGATTGCTTCAAACGATCTTAGCTGAAGGAATCAGCTCGGCTGTAAATACAAGACACATCACAACCAACACACATTGATTAGGCATGCTTCAAACGATCTTAGCTGAAGGAATCAGCTTGGCTGTCAATACCAGACGGCGAGTGGATCTATCCACCCTGTGTGGCAGGCAACACAGACATCATCCGCAAAGTCCAGCGAAGAAAAATCATACCTTACCGAGACACCAAACGTTCAGCATTCGGCAATGACCAGTGTTGGGGTTACCTAAATACTCTCGGACACAGTTCCAGCTGAGGTAGGAATATAGTTTGAATACTTTCGTCAGGAGGTAGACTATTCCCTGGAAATTCAAAAGTGGGCGAAAGCGCTGGTAGGTGGGTGGTTTTGTTTTTGTTTTTGACGTTCCCATGGAAAATATTGGAGAGTGCGACAGAAACGTTCATCCTTCAACGAACGACCGAATTTTTACGTCATATCCGCTTTCAGGTAGTGGCCGGCTGTCGCCTCCATAGAAAAGAAGGGGTATCTATCATCAGTCATTTTGTTGGGGGAGAGTGGGGGGGGGGGGGGGAGGTGTAAACATTTGGGTGTGAGTCAGAGGCACTAGCAGAACAAAGTTGCAGAAACCTCCTGGAGATGATGCGGGCAGAGACTTGCTGAAGATGGTGATGCTGACAGTCACGGGGAACATCATGTGACACTGCTACACAACATGCTGTGAGATTCTTTGCTGATGACCATGGTGTTACAATTCTGGTGGCCGATCACGCCGGGATACCTTGTTACAGATCATAGCAGTGAGAGAGCTTACAGATACCTTGTTATAGATCATAGCAGTGAGACAGACTTACAGATACCTTGTTACAGATCATAGCATTGAGACAGACTTACAGATACCTTGTTACAGATCATAGCATTGAGACAGACTTACAGATACCTTGTTACAGATCATAGCAGTGAGACAGACTTACAGATACCTTGTTACAGATCATAACAGTGAGACAGACCTACAGATACCTTGTTATAGATCATAGCAGTCAGACAGACTTACAGATACCTTGTTACAGATCATAGCAGTCGGACAGACTTACAGATACCTTGTTACAGATCATAGCAGTGAGACAGACTTACAGATACCTTGTTACAGATCATAGCAGAGAGACAGATTTACAGATACCTTGTTACAGGTCATAGCAGTCAGATAGACTTACAGATAATAATAATAATAATAATGAATACTTATATAGCGCCTATTCTCGGCTAGAGACCAAGCTCTAAGCGCTTTACAATCCACACTCGTTCACACAACGGGCTGCCTACCTGGGTAGTGCCGACTGAAGAGCTGCCAGCTGGCGCTTCATTCAGTCGTTTCCCGTGTCATACAGTCAATATCGTCCAATATCGTTCACTCAATATCCTTACTTCCTTCATTCTTTCAATTTCTCACCACGGTGCATGCTATGTGTAACGTGTCATCCATACCAACGGCCAAACTGGCCTTCTCTTCCGAAAGTTGGTGATGGGATTTTACGTGTGTGCAAGATGTTATGCGTGCGTTCACACACGGAACCTCGGTTTAGAGTCTCATTCGAAGGACTGTGTGGGTAATGGAGTCAGAACCAATGTTAACTCCGAGGGAAAAATCCCCCTGTACCGAAATTCGAACCCGTAACCTCAGGATCACGAGTCCGGCGCTCTACCAACTGAGCTATTCCGGCCCCACCTTGTTACAGATCATAGCAGTGAGACAGACTTACAGATACCCTGTTACAGATCATAGCAGTGAGACAGACTTACAGATACCTTGTTACAGATCAAAGCAGTGAGACAGATTTACAGATACCTTGTTACAGATCATAGCAGTGAGACGGATTTACAGTTACCTGTTACAGATCATAGCAGTGAGACAAACTTAGATACCTTGTTACAGATCATAGCAGTCAGACAGACTTACAGATACTTTGTGACAGATCATAGCAGTGAGACAGACCTACAGATACCTTGTTACAGATCATAGCATTGAGACAGACTTACAGATACCTTGTTACATGTCATAACAGAGAGACAGATTTACAGATACCTTGTTACAGATCATAGCATTGAGACAGACTTACAGATCATGGTGAGTTGTTGTTACAGATCATAGCAGTGAGGCAGACTTACAGATACCTTGTTACAGATCATAGCAGTGAGGCAGACTTACAGATACCTTATTACAGATCATAGCAGTGAGACAGACTTACAGATACCTTATTACAGATCATAGCAGTGAGACAGACTTACAGATACCTTGTTACAGATCATAGCAGAGAGACAGACTTACAGATACCTTGTTACAGATCATAGCAGTAGAGACAGACTTACAGATACCTTATTACAGATCATAGCAGTGAGACAGACTTACAGATACCTTATACAGATCATAGCAGTGAGACAGACTTACAGATACCTTGTTACAGATCATAGCAGAGAGACAGACTTACAGATACCTGTTACAGATCATAGCAGGAGACAGACTTACAGATACCTGTTACAGATCATAGCAGAGAGACAGACTTACAGTACCGTTACAGATCATGCAGTGAGCAGTTACAGTACCGTTACGATCATAGAGAGAGACAGATTACAGTCATGGTGAGTTTTGTTAAGATCTGAAGAGACTTTTTTTTTTTTTTTTGCTACCCATCATTTGTGTGTGACATTGTGTCAAAAGATGCTGTGTGAGATTTCGCTGCAGATGGCGCTGTTCAACTTCCTGTCTGCAGATGGCACTGTTCAACTTCCTGTCGCATATCATTATCACGTTGTGTGAGACAATGAGGACAGATCATCGTATGAGTCTTACAGATCATGGTGTGAGATTAATTACAGATCATGGTGTGAGATTAATTACAGATCATGCTGTGAGATTAATTACAGATCATGGTGTAAGATTGATTACAGATCATGGTGTAAGATTAATTACAGATCACGGTGTGAGATTAATTACAGAACATGTTTTGAGATTAATTACAGATCTTGGTGTGAGATTAATTACAGATCTTGGTGTGAGATTAATTACAGATCATGTTGTGAGATTAATTACAGATCTTGGTGTCAGATTAATTACAGATCTTGGTGTGAGATTAATTACAGATCTTGGTGTGAGATTAATTACAGATCTTGGTGTCAGATTAATTACAGATCTTGGTGTGAGATTAATTACAGATCTTGGTGTCAGATTAATTACAGATCATGTTCTGAGATTAATTACAGATCATGGTGTCAGATTAATTACAGATCATGGTGTCAGATTAATTACAGATCATGGTGTGAGATTAATTACAGATCACGGTGTGAGATTAATTACAGATCATGCTGTGAGATTAATTACAGATCATGGTGTGAGATTAATTACAGATCATGGTGTCAGATTAATTACAGATCATGGTGTCAGATTAATTCAGATCATGGTGTCAGATTAATTACAGATCTGGTGTCAGATTAATCACAGATCATGGTGTGAGATTAATTACAAATCGTGGTGCGAGATTAATCACAGATCGTGGTGTGAGATTAATCACAGATCATGGTGTCAGATTAATTACAGATCATGCTGTGAGATTAATTACAGATCATGGTGTGAGATTAATTACAGATCATGGGTGTGAGATTAATCACAGATCATGGTGTGAGATTAATCACAGATCATGGTGTCAGATTAATTACAGATCATGCTGTGAGATTAATTACAGATCATGGTGTGAGATTAATTACAGATCATGGTGTGAGATTAATCACAGATCATGGTGTGAGATTAATTACAGATCACGGTGTGAGATTAATTACAGATCACGGTGTGAGATTAATTACAGATCACGGTGTGAGATTAATTACAGATCATGGTGTGAGATTAATTACAGATCATGGTGTGAAATTAATTACAGATCGTGGTGTGAGATTAATCACAGATCATGGTGTGAGATTAATTACAGATCATGGTGTGAGATTAATTACAGATCACGGTGTCAGATTAATTACAGATCATGCTGTGAGATTAATTACAGATCATGGTGTGAATTAATTACAGATCATGGTGTGAGATTAATTACAGATCATGGTGTGAGATTAATCACAGATCATGGTGTGAGATTAATTGCAGATCATGGTGTGAGATTAATTGCAGATCATGGTGTGAGATTAATTACAGATCATGGTGTGAGATTAATTGCAGATCATGGTGTGAGATTAATTGCAGATCATGGTGTGAGATTAATTACAGATCATGCTGTGAGATTAATTACAGATCATGGTGTGAGATTAAATTACAATCAGGAAGGCATTTGCTACACATGGAGGTGTGAGGTTTTGTTCAGAGTATGCTACGAGGTTTTTTTGGTGCAGATGATGATATTATACTTCTTGTTGTAGATCACTTTACAAGGCCTTGGTAATGCTGTACACATCATGGTGCGAGAGTTACGGATCGTGTGTGAGATGTGTGTGTGTGTGTGTGTGTGTGTGTGTGTTGTGTGTGTATGTGTGTGTGTGTGTGATGTGTGTGGTGTGTGTGTGTGTGTGTGTGTGTGTGTGTGTGATGTGTGCGTGCTAGTGTGTGTGTGTGTGTGTGTGATGTGTGTGTGTGTGTGGTGTGTGTGTGTGTGTGTGTGGTGGTGTACTGATCAGAAACGACTTTGCACATACTAACCTTGGTGTGAACTTATAGTATCGTGTTTGTAGAGTGTAGGTCATAAGGGTCACTTATTCGACGTGTTTGATACAGTGTTAAGGTAGTGGTAAACTTTATTCGATCGTGTTTGAGAGTGTAAAGACAATGGACTTATTCAGTCGTTTTGATGGAGTGTAAAGACATATGGTAAACTTTATTACAGATGTGTTTGATGGGTGTAAAGACTAATGTAACTTATTACAGATCGTGTTTTGATGAGTGTTAAAGGACATAAGTGGTAAACTTTATACAGATCGTGTTTTGATAGAGTGTTAAAGGTCATGATGTGTGAGTTACAGATCGTGGTGTGTGAAATTTGTTCCGTTTTCAAGAGTAACTACAGATCCAAGGTGAAACTCAGCAGTAAAGGACCACATTTGTGCACAACCTTACAGATCCAGCCTATAGATCTTGATGTTTGAAGGCTTCAACAGCAGATCCTAGTTTGGTGCGTCTCTTTGTGAGACCCCCGTCAGAGACGCGCGACTGTAAAGATCCTGATTTAAGACCTCACTGTAAAAAAATAAAATTAATTAAAAAAATAATAAAAAAAAATAAAATTGGTGTGATACTATTAACTGCTGGTTGTAAAACTGCGTTGTATAGATCCTGGTTGAGATCACTTGTGCCTTGTATTGACAAACAGGACCGTGGTTTTTCACACGGATCTTTTGTCACTTTGATTTTTTTAACGTTCGGATTGGTCGGTGACTTCGTGAGAAAACGAAGGAGTTGAAACGAGAAAAGGGTGGGGTAACAGAAATAGCCAGCATTGTCCGATGGACAGTGTAGGTTCACCGTTGCTTGGGCTGCATAAGAGATGCCCAATAGATAAATCAATAGATCCATAAACAATGTAAAGTTACGACCCCGTTGTAATAGTTTGGGGTAAGGAGAAAGAACGTGTGTTCTGATACTGCACTCAATAGATCAATGAACAATGTAAAGCTACGAAACTATTGTGATAGGTTGAGGTAAGAAGAAAACTAATGACGTGTGTTCTGATACTGCACTCAATAGATCAATAAACAATGTAAAGTTAGGAAACTATTGTGATAGATTGAGGTAAAGAGAAATCACGTGTGTTCTGATATTGCACTCAATAGATCAATAAACAATGTAAAGCTACGAAACTATTGTGATAGGTTGAGGTAAAGAGAAATCACGTGTGTTCTGATATTGCACTCAATAGATCAATAAACAATGTAAAGCTACGAAACTATTGTGATACGTTGCGGTAAAGAGAAATCACGTGTGTTCCGTACTGATAAATAGATCAATAACATGTAAGCTACGAACTATTGTGATCGTGAGGTAAAGAGAATCACGTGGTCGATACTACCAATAGATCAAAACAATGTAAGCTACGAAACTATTTTGATACGTTGAGGTAAAGAGAAATCACGTGTGTTCCGATACTGCACTCAATAGATCAATAAACAATGTAAAGCTACGAAACTATTGTGATACGTTGAGGTAAAGAGAAATCACGTGTGTTCCGATACTGTAGTCAGCACAGAACAAAAGTTAGAAGGAAATGAAATATAAGAAACAAAGATTAAGAACCAAGGTAGTGGAAAAAATCGACTGGTTATGAAAGATAGTTCGTGAACTGGAAACACACATGTACTTACTGTGTGTGTGTGTGTGTGTGTGTGTGTGTGTGTGTGTGTGTGTGTGTGTGTGTTGTGAGGACATAGAAACGTGTGTTTGTGTATATAAAAAGAATGTATGTGTGTGTGTGTGTTGTGCCCGCGCGCACACACAGATGTGTGTGTAAAAATATGTGTGTGCGTGTGTGTTTGTGTATGGAGAGAGAGAGAGAGAGAGGAGGAGGAGAGAGAGAGAGAGAGAGAGAGAGAGAGATTGGGTAGAGGGAAGACGTTAGCGAGCGAGAATGGTACAAAACGGGACTCTGTTGATTATGGAAATGTGTGTTGAGGGGAGGGGGGGGGGGGGGGGGGGGGGGGGGGGGGCGGAGGGGAGTGATATACATTCCATTGTCATAATTGTACCAGATTTGTATGATGTATAATTGTTCTAGGGTGGATTATTCTTCACCAGGCTTTGAAATTGAAATTATTTGATTTTTTTTTTTCAATCATTAAAAATGTGTTCACACTTCATCTGTACTTTCTTAGATGCGTGTACCACCTCTGATATCAATCTGACAATAAACTGGTTTCTGTCAGCGCCGTATTACAGTGCACGTGCGTGCGAGCGTGTGCGAGCGTGTGTGTGTGTGTGTGTGTGTGTGTGTGTGTGTGTGTGTGTGTGTGTGTGTGTGGTGTGTGTGTGTGTGTGGTGGTGGTGTGTGTGTGTGTGAGAGAGAGAGAGAGAGAGGAGAGAGAGAGAGAGAGTGCGTTTGTGTATGTGCGTGCGTTTGTGTGTCTGTGTGTGTGTGTGTGTGTGTGTGTGTGTACACGCGCGCGCGTGTGTGCGTATGTGTGTGAGAATGTGTGTGTGTGTGCGCGCGCGCGCGCGCACGTGCGCGCGCGTGCTAACATACTCGTTTTTATGTTTATCAGCACCATACTTCATCGCTTACATGCAATGTCACGTCTTTTTCCTTTCTTTTGGACCTCCTTCTTCTACATTGGTTTGTGCTAGAACTCTAGTGGTGAAATACTGGTCAGATTTGGGTGTGTGCAGCCTTTTGATCCCACATTAAGGCAGCCAGTTTCCGTCTTCGGAAATAATGACAAAACGCGATAAAAGTGTGCTTTCTGTCGGTTTTTAAGTGTGTGGGTACAATAAAATGAAAATAATATGTTAACAATAAGAATAGCCTCAACAAGGACAACAACAAAACAAGAATTATCTTCATCATCATTATCATTATTATTATTATCATTATTATTCTTATTATCATTATGGTTATTGTTGTTATTATCATTGGTGTTCTTGTTGTTGTCGTTATTGTTATGTTACCTTTAATTCATATGTTCTTGTCCTGAGACATGCTAATTAACGTCTTATCAAAATGACTTTGAGGAACTGGAGTCTGCAAAGATATTGACTCGGCAGACCCCCAAAAAATCCCTTTTAGAATCTGTCAGTTTGTCTCAAACGGAGGATATAACCCAGAACTCTTGGAGTAAGAGAACACGGGATAACCACCGGGCCAACAAGCCCTCTCTCTCTGCTCTCTCCACTTCCTCTCTCTCTCTCTCTCTCTCTCTCTCTCTCTCTCTCTCTCTCTCTCACCTACTTACCTAAAAGTCGTTGGGTTTAGTTTTTGGTCGGCGTTTTGCCGTCACCTCTCTGCTTGTTGTTCGTGCTAATCCTACCGGAACGAATATCAGGAATCCCCTCCAGCTCTCTGGTCACCCGCTACCACCCTCCCCCCCCCCCCCCCCCCCCTCACAGCCCATGTACACACATATTAAGCACCCCAATGGGTGTCAACACAATCACCTACTCCCCGCACGACCAATCATCCGCCTGTGACCATTAACTGTACAAGCCAATACCGCCTTCTGTTCAAAGGGAGGTGGGAGAGCCCAGATAGGAAGTACGGGGAGGGGGGGGGGGGGGGGGGGAGGGGGGAAGATGGGATTAGGGGCGTAAGAGCAACAAGTACTTGTTCCACCATAAGTGGGTCAGGTTTATTTTGACGCGGTGAAAGCGTGAAGCATGAATCAGCATGGAGCATATAATCCTTTACCAGTAGTGGCACGAATGGAGTTTATGCCTGGGCCAAGACGTTGTATCGCACACCACCTCATCCAAGCTGACATGCATTTGATTTGCACTTTCACCGAAAGAAGTGTGAAAACGTTCGGTCCATATCATTCTATCAGAAACAGACAGAAAGGAGAGTGTGCACATTTCTGTGACAGTTGTGTTCAGTTTTCAACAGAAACATTCTGAGCAGTATGTACTTACTTGCCTGTTGATTACGGTTCAGATTCATATGAAATTATCTCCCCTGACTGTTAGTCAAGATCGGGTCTCCGGCAATATTGAAGACAGACACCGGCACTGTTGAAGACAGGCACCAGCAATATTGAAGACAGACACCGGCAATATTGAAGAAACACACCGGCAATATTGAAGAGAGACACCGGCAATATTGAAGAGAGACACTGGCAATATTGAAGACAGACACACCGGCAATATTGAAGAGACACACCGGCAATATTGAAGACAGACACCGGCAATATTGAAGAGACACACCGGCAATATTGAAGACAGACAGTTGAAGGGCAGCGAACTCTTATCAAATGATAGTTAGCAAACTCAAACCGCTGCACTTTTTTTTTCCTTCAAACAAATGGTCATAACCAGTGCCGACGATTTATTCACAAACACACGAAGATGTAGATAAAGCACTTGAATCACACAGATGTGCTCATAATATGGACATTCCTTTTTTACATACAAGTGTGAACAGACATCCCTCCCTCCCTGAGCAGTGTAGAGAAGGGAGTGTGCAGTGTGTCTTTCTGTTCACGGGAAGAAAGTGAACGGCTGTAGTGATGCTATAGGCACAGCCTTGCGATCATTGGACAAGAGATCGAAAATTGTAGTTCACACGCACACACACACACACACACACACGCACGCCGCGCGCGCACACACACACGCACACACACACTAACATACACACGCACATACACACACACACACACACACACACACACACACACACACACCACTAACGCGCACACACACATACACACACACGCGCACGCACACACACACACACTAACATATACATACACACACTCTCTCTCTCTCTCTCACTAACACACACACACACACACCATGCACGCCACGCAGCACACACACACACACACACACACACACAAAACACTAACGCGCGCGCACACACACATACACACACACACACACACACACACACACACACACACACACACAAAGACCAGAATGCTACAATGTTCTTTTGAATCATCCTTCCTTTCCTGACGTCAGCTTTCACCTTCCAACCTTTTCCTGTTCTTATGTTTATTTTGGATGTGGAGGCTGACCTTTTTGTCGTAGTTCTCTTTGTATTTCTCCGACATCAGGTGGCGCTTGCCACGAATGGCTTCCATCCTATTTGTTCTAGCTTGAAGGGACATTGTTTTTGTTTCGTTTATTTCTTTGTGTATGTATTTGTGTATGTGTGTCCTGTATATATTGTGTGTATATATGTACGTATGTATGTATGTGTTTGTTTATTTATCTATTGATCTGACCTACGCATTAGTCTAACGCGCTGGTCAGACCTTGAGTACCATTGTTTGTCTGGTAAAGGTTGTACCACCATCGAACGTGTCTAGTCGTAAACAGGCTTAGACAAACTCTTCTGGGTCGAGCAGCGTTGTCAGCTCTTCAGTTGGTGAATGGATAGAAGTTGTAATGACAATGACATTGACGATGATTCTTTATTTCATAACGGTAAAAGTATTGGCTTAGTTAGCCATTTTTCATAATGCCGTTACTATTCTACGATGCTAGCATTAAACGATACAACGGATGCATCAAAACATGATGATACAAACAAACAACATCAAACCAAACAAACTAACAACAACAACCACCAAGAAGCTAGTACTGACAACGTCAGTGAAAAGAAGCAAATGGAAAAAAAAAAGCAATTTAAAGTACAACAAAAACCAATTAAAGCAACTGAAAAAAGCACTTTAAAGTACAACAAACAAACAACAACAACAACACACACACACACAAAATCAAAACAAGAAAATGCCATATAACATTTTGAAATGCCTCTATGAGATAAACAAGAAAAAAAAGAAAAAAAAAGAGAATAATAGGCAGTGAGACCCTACAGATTCCTCTTGTAGGCTTCTGCATTTCTGTTGTATTGGTAACATGATATTTGGGACACTACAGTCACATCATCGCCTGTGTTCAGCTTGAAGTCACCATGCTCCAATCCAGCTGGACTCCAGCTTGTTAAGCATCTGCCCCATCTCCCAAAATAGTACCGAGCAGGGGCGGATCAAGATTTAACGAAGGGGAGTCCCAAACTAAGTTTGGAGTGCCCAACTTAGTCATTGCAGATCTTTGAAAGCTATTGTCATAAATTCGCCCAACATGAACAAACGAATCACAAGACAAAACACGGCGCGTTTCGACCTCTTAGGTCTTCTTCAGGCAAGATGAACAAAACACTCAGGACAATGAAAATGAAGAAAGAGCAATCACTTATCTGGTCAGATTCGGCGCAAGATGGGCGTTGAATAAATGGCTCACCAGAGAATACACCCTGTTCCTGACATACACAAATCTTCCGCCTGATCAGCAGTAGCATCTGGCTCTTCAGTAGAAAGCTCACACGAGAAAACACCCTGTTCCTCGCTCATGTTTTAGTGGGACATACACAAATCTTTCTCATGATCAGCAATAGCATCTGGTTCTTCAGGGGAAAGCTCACCACAGAATACACCCTGTTCCTCACTCGACTCAGAGTGGGTTTAACATGGAGCCTTCCGTTGTTCTTCTTTATATGCAGACTAGCTCTCTTCTCATAGCAGATATCACCATACTGGAAAACACCCTGTCCTCTTCTCATAGCAGATATCACCATACTGGAAAACACCCTGTCCTTAATTCGTGCATTTAAGTCGTTAGTTTAATCAAAGAACTAAACGATGTCAGTTTGAGACGTATCCTGTTCCAAACCCACGTTCTAAAGGTCA
>CM065742.1:44646462-44648962 GCA_033310375.1 Conus canariensis
GCACTAACCGCCCAGATTTTGGGGCAAGGGGGGGGGGGGGGGGGGGGGGGAGGGTGCGTCGTGAGCGTGTAGTTTCAGGGGAGGAATTTTGCGCCTACACTATGACTCTATGATTCACGGCACCTCTCTCCTCCCCCCCCCTCCCCACACACACAGCCTCCTCTCGAACAACGATTTCAAGACGCTTTTGAATTTAATGGTTTGGAACCAACCTAAGAAACACCCCCCCCCCTCCTCCCTCCCCCCATTCCCGATCCATTCCTCACTCTCTCACTCCTTCCGCCCTATGCCCCATCCCACCCTCCTCCCGCTCCTTTTGTATTGTCAATATGAAAAATGAGTACTTTAAAGTCCTTTTAAAAAAAATGATAAACACTCAAGCTTTCGGGTCTTAGACCCTTCATCAGGAAACACTGAACAGTAAACACAAGGGAAAAACGTCAAAGTGACGAAAAAGAACATAAAAGAACAAATGGCATCAAAACAAATTGATGTCACAACAGTATTGTGTAACACTTTTCCCCTGGTAGCGCTGTATAATGCAAACGTTTGCTACATGTGTTAGGTCTGTTAGGTTTCTGCTAACAGCCTACCTATGAATTCCTTTTTCACCAGCCCCCTCCCCCATACACACACACACACACACACACACACACCCATATACTCCCCCCTCCCTCCCCCAACCCCCACCCACCCCCACCCTCACCCCACAATACACCCCCCCCACACACTTTGCCCCCTTCCTCCCCCCACCCCCACCCCGCTCCTGTCCCCCACCCCACCACACACACACACACCCACACCACCCCCACACCACCCCCACCCACCCCCTCCCGGCTCACCCCCACCCCTCCACACACATACCCCCACACACAAACACCCCCACAAGCACCCCAACACACACACACACACACACACACACACACACACACTCTTCTCTCCTCTCTCCTCCCCCCATATAACTAAACATATCCCCCACCCCCCCCTCCCCGTTCTACCCACTACATTCCCAGTTCTCTTCGTCATACTATCCTAATATAAACAGTAATGTGAGGTTCACAGTATACATTTTAATTTGTATTGTATTGTATTGAAAGTTGATTCTCCTCAATTCTTCCGTATGGCCATCAAGGTTTAAACCAGGTGGTTTCAAGCAGACAGATTAAAATCAAAGGAATGGGACTACCTGGGGTGAGTGCAAAGGCCTGAAATGTGACGTCAACTAAGGGGAAGGTCATGTATTCGAAGACTGTATTTGACTTCATCAGTGAAAATCCCCTCCAAGACAAGGGAAGTAATTGGTGGGGAGTGGGGGTTTTGTTTGTTTGTTTGTTGTTTGTTTTGTTTGTTTTTTTAATTGTCAGATTAATATTAAATGCTAGTTCAAACTTCAAGGTAGGCCTCAAAACGCTTGCATGGGTTTTTATCATGTTTTTAGTTCAAGATCCTAACTGCGGCGTGTGTCCGCTGTTCCCAATCGTGGATGCATTATGTTAACAGATCAGCCACATTTGGCCACAGCCAATGACGGCAAAAACAACTTAAGCGCTTAATCCCATATTAGCGGATTTTAGTAAGCGGCTGGAACTCGGAGACTGAGTTTGATTTTAGGATTTGGATAATGGATTATCGGTGTTAGTCTGCAAGATACAATCTCTTCTCAAAAGCACCCCTGCAGCATGCAGCGCGTGACTCCCAAAATAAACCTAAGAAAATCCAGGTGGCGCCATGGCATGTTAACTCAGGTCAACGAGCAGGGGGAAAGAACTGTGGCTGATCAATCAATTGTCCAATCATGAGAGGGCCAATCGACCACTTCGACATCATATGTGTTATCCATGTACAATTATAGAACAGACCGGGGTTGTTGTTTTTTCAAAGATAAGAAAGAAAAAAGAAAGAAAGACAGAAAGAAATAGCAAAAAGAAAATAATGATAACAACAACAACAATAATAATAATAATAATGACACTACTACTACTACTACTACTACTACTACGGACCAGGAGAAAATGCTATTGCAGAAGAGAGAGAAGAGAGAGAGAGAGGAGAGAGAGAGAGAGAGAGAGTGTGTGTGTGTGTCTGTGTGTCTGTGTCTGTGTCTGCGTGTGTCTCTGTGCGTGGAAGACGAAGAAGAAGAACAAGAACCAGAAAAACAGGAACAAACCGAAGAACAAGAACAAGAAGAAAAAGGACAAGAAGAAAAATCATTCCTAATACAATTTCAGTGATACATTCCTGTTGTTATTATTTCCCGCCCCGCGGCATGTCCATATGCTATTGGCAACATATATCATACACATGCAACACGACTGTTCAGCCATGTCGACATGCTATTGTACAACATGATATCATACACATGTAACAAGACTGTTCAGCCATGTCCACGCTTATTGTACAACATGATATCATACACATGTAACAAGACTGTTCAGCCATGTCCACGTCTTATTGTACAACATGATATCATACACATGCAACAAGATTTCAGCCATGTCCA
>CM065742.1:44651462-44656462 GCA_033310375.1 Conus canariensis
CAACTTGGAAAGGAAAGTGAACAAGGCTAATGAAGATCTCCCAACTGTTCTCGTCCTTCATGATTCTGTTTCTGAACGGTGTGAAATGCCCCCGACTTGGTCGATCTTATGGTTTCAAAATCGTTTCCAAAAAATCTTCCACTACAAAGGACTTACTGCCCACGCTGAGACAAACCTTGTCGTCAATGGATACAAAAGTTGATGCAATTGTTATTCATTGTGGTCTCAATGATATTCAACAAAAAGACGTTGCATCCTCTAGCAAACTCTTTGCGGACACCATTAAAACCATCGCTAAAGAGCATTCACATGCCAGCATTGTGATCAGTAAAGTGGCTCCTGTTTCTAACCCCGAAATAAACATAAACCGCGAAATGTTCAACGCGGTTATAAACTCTGAACTGTTCAAAGTTCCCAAAGTGTCCGTCATCAGCCATGAGAATCACCTTGCCAGCCCCAGAACACTGAAAGACGGAGTCCACCCGAACCAGAAAGGAGCCAGTGTACTTGCTGGTAACTTAGGGCGACACGTTCACCAGCTTTTCTGGAAGAAACCCTCTGGCAGCAAGTCCAGGAATCCCAGTCTACATCGCTCCTCATGGAGAACACGATACCTCCCTCCAGTCTTCTCGTCACACAGATATCATGATCTACCCTTTTCTCCTGTACCAGGGCCTGGCGGAACTTCTATGATGTTCTACAAGACTGGTGAATGATCTTCATAAAACTTAACAACACTCCCCCATCAAAAAAGTCAGTAGTTGTGCTATAATGTCTGGCGACTGAAATGATAATCTGATCGTCTTTGTGATATCGTCTTTGCCTGGTTGCCATTTTGATTTTTTTTTCTAGCCTGCTACATCGCATAGTTTCCTCAATCCCCCCCCCCCCCCCCCCCCCTTTTTTTTTTTTTTGTGCGTTACACATTACCTTCTTATTCCTCTTCTAGACCTTGCCTTTTGTAAAAGTGTTCTCTATTGCGTCACTGTTTACTGATTAGTTCATTGTTGGGGAATCGTTTTTTTTTTTTTTTTTTTTTTTTTTATCTTTCATTTGAATAATCTTCATTTTGCAATTGTGCCTCCCTTGAATGTCCATTGTAAAATTTTGATGGCAAAAAAGACTGACATTAATATACTACAATGGAACTGCCGGTCGATTAACAAGAATTTGGTAAATCTTCAACAACATCTTGAAGCCAGTTCCTACATGGTCCTTATTCTTCAATCACTAAATGTGTCTAAAAACGACTTGCCACGGCTGGATCGTTTCTTTTACCCACCTGTGGTACAAGAAACTGGTGACAATGAGAAAGTCTCTGCAGCCATTTATATAAATGACCAGTTATTTTACCACCCCCTTCAGTCACCTATACCTCCTGGCACCTCAGACTTGTATTCTTGTGCAGCTTCTGTTCACTTTGACAGTTCTCTAGTCTTAAACATTGTCTCCATGTACTTCCCAAAAGGAGTCATTGATAGCAGTTCAGACTGGCTACATAATATAAACTTTCAAAGTAGTAAATGGTTAATTGCAGGGGACTTTAATGAACATGCTCCTTTCTGGGATAGAACTTGCACGAAAGTCAGCTCAAACCGTTTAGTGGAGAACATATCAGACTCTCCACTCGTCCTGTTAAATGATGGAAGTATCACGAGACTGCCTGATGTGCCTAGTCACAGATCATCTGCAATTGACCTGTCTTTAATCTCCCCATCAATGGTCCCGAGCTGTACATGGCAAATTCATGATAACACTTTAGGGAGTGATCATAGTCCCATAGTTATTTCTCTGAGAGGATTTGTAGTGAGCCAAGATGACAGTAAGGATAAAATCCCAAAGTTTGATTACAAGCGAGCCGACTGGGCCAAATTTCAATCTGTGCTATCTTCATATGACGTCAATTCTTTTGATAAATCTGACATAGAATCTATGCACAGTCATTTTACTACTCACTACTGCAAGCAGCCGGTGAGGCAATTCCAATTCTTAGTCAATCAAAATCTCTCAAACACACGGGTAAAGTGTGGTGGACAGAATCTTGCAGAAACGCTGTTGATAAAAATAAAAGCACGTTTAAACTGTACGCAAAAGTAAAAAAGGTAAAAGGGAGCATACCAGTTAGAACTGCCAAGAATCAAAGGAATATAAAGTAATTGAAAATGCTAAACGCGAGTACTGGTCATCATTTTGTTTTAATGAAATAAGTGAACATAAAGATATCAATAAAATTTGGAAAAAGATCCATGAAATGAAAAACGGAATCCATTTACCTGCATATCCAATCATAATAGGTGCTGAAAAATTTCCTTCGGCATAAAAAAGCAGAATCATTTGCTGACATGTTTTCCAAAAACAGCTCCTTCTGTAGTTTATCAGACAAATGCAGAGCTATGAGGGAAAAGCAGTCTAACGAAGAAATGTACGCTGATCCTGACGAAAATAATGATCATTATCTAAATGCTGATATTACTTTTCAGGAATTACACTCTGCTATTTCTTCATTGTCTAATAAGAAAACGTCTGTTGGTTTAGATGCCATTTCTAATGAAATGTTAAAACATATACCACAAAATTTTGTTTTACTTCTACATGAAATTATTAATAAATGTTGGATTGAAGGGAACATACCTTCTATATGGAGAGACTCAATTATTGTTCCCGTTTTAAAGAATGGAAAATCAATAACAAACACAAATAGCTATCGACCTATAGCTCTTACATCTCATGTCTGTAAACTAATGGAGATAATTGTTCTAAACAGATTGACATACTATTTTGAAAAAACTGGCATTATCCCCGCAAACCAGGCTGGTTTTAGAAAGGGCAGGTCTACTATTGATCTTCTTGTAAAGCTAACTACGCAAATTAAACACCAGTTTGCTAGAAGACAAAACGTTCTCGCCACATTTTTCGATATCAACAAGGCATTTGATCAAATTTGGCATGATAGGCTTTTATATAAATTAAAAACTATAGGTCTCTCTGGTCATATTTATAAATTTGTTAAAACATTCCTAACCAACAGAAGTATTCAGACAAGAATTGGTAATACTTATTCATCCAAAAGATTACTAATATGGGTATCCCTCAAGGCTCTGTGATTGCCCCTCTTCTCTTTAATATTTTAACTAATGATTTACCTAAATACATCTAAAAAAAACTTTAACTTAATTCAGTATGCGGATGACAACTGCTTATGGTTGAACGCCACATTAAAAAAGAACACATCAAAAAATCTGTTAATTACATTAGAAGAATATATAAAAAAGAGTTAGACAACATTGCGAACTTCATATCCGATAATGGCTTATGCCTGTCAGCTGAAAAATCCCGTATGATGTTATTTGATGCAGGTGGGTCTGCTCACAATACTCCTAACTTCAAAATACATAATACTACATTGAGCTACACTTCTGAAATTAAATTCCTTGGTGTGCATCTTATGTCAAATCTTTCTTGGAATTTTCACTTGGAACATATAATAAATCAAGCGAGAAAATCTCTTAATCTGCTCAAAGTTATAAGCAAACAAAGTTGGGGCCAGGAAACGACAAGTTTAATACATCTTTCTTCTGCTTTAGTTAGATCCAAATTGTCATATGCACAAGAGGTCTTTTTTAGTGCTCCTAAGCACTTATTAAAAAAGCTTCAGTGTATAGACTCTAAGGCATTCAGATTAGCCCTTGGTGTTCCATTTCATGCTTCAGCTTTAGGAACATACCATGAAGCTGGTGTCTTAGCCTCTTGATGACCATCGTGAACTAGCCTGCGCTAAGTACATTCTTCGCTGCTCAACTATTCAAAGTGCTAACCAAACGGAACTGGATATGAGGTCTGATGTAGACTTTCCTAAACGTGCTAAAAACATTCGAGCCACTAAAACGATACTCGCATATTCTTCTCACTTGTTGACAAATTCAGGTATCAATCATAAAAAGCTTGCTGTGCGTTTTCCCATAAGTCCCGTACCAAACTGGGAGCTCTTCAAACCAAAATTTGATTATAACTATACTACTATATCTAAAACTGATAACATTAATATTCTAGCTTGCGAAGCAAAATCACATATCAATGATTGTTATCGTCACTTCGTAAAAG
Source organism: Conus canariensis (assembly GCA_033310375.1). Taxonomy (NCBI): domain Eukaryota; kingdom Metazoa; phylum Mollusca; class Gastropoda; order Neogastropoda; family Conidae; genus Conus; species Conus canariensis. Next base: position 44,655,564 of record CM065742.1, read on the forward strand.
TCTATACTGATGGGTCTCTATTAAACAATAATGCTGGTTGTGGCTTTGTCATTCCATTTTTAAAAATTGAGAAGTCCTTTCATCTTGGGGCAAATCTGTCTATTTTTACAGCCGAACTAATAGCAATATTAATGGCCGTAGAGTACATAAATGATTTATCATTTGACTTTCATGGTATTCTCTTCTGTGTAGATTCTAAGTCAGTTCTTCAAGCTTTAGAATCTACAAATTCAAAAAATCGTGCTGAAATCATATCAGAAATTAATATACTTATTCACAACCTTATGTCAAGAGGTATAACAATTAATTTTTGTTGGGTTCCTTCCCATTGTTTCATATCCGGAAATGAATGGGCTGACAGGATTGCTCGAGCAGGTGCAAACAATTCTGACAATACGGCTACTATTCATATTCCCTTGAGCTTACATGAAGGATATTCTCTCTTACAAAGAGTCTCTTTTGAAAAATTTGAGGAATACTACAAAGAAAGTGTTCTCCCCCGAATACACAAACCCGACTCTTCTATACTTTGTTGTACGAACTCTCGAGCAAGTAATCTTTTAAAAAGGGCTTCCTCAGTAAATCCAGTAAACCGTAATACAAACATAGGATTATATCCAAGACACAGTAAACAACTTCTGTCCTTATTATTTCGGTTAAAAATAAATGCATTCAGAACAAAATATGTCAAGAATATTCGATGTGCTTGCGGCGCCCTTGATAATTGTACAACAACACACGTTCTATACTTTTGCCCCAATTTTGATTCCGATTTGTCAGAATTTAGAAATGATGCTTCAAAAAATGCATATTCCAGGATACCATGTCTCTCTTAAATTTTGTACGAATTCTTATGTTAAGCCAGTTGGCTCAATCCTGTAATTGCTGTTTCATGATCT